>JASKGM010073682.1:0-15645 GCA_034509205.1 Ceratonia siliqua
TTAATTAAAAATTTTATTTTAAAAGAGACTTTAAGTCTTTAACTATAATTCTTTACTCTCTTTTATAAAAAAAAATTTTTTAATTTCATATTATATTAAAATAAAAAGACTACAAAATACAATAAAAATGCTGTAGGTTCGCCCTGTTGACAGAAAAATTATTAATGGAAATGACACTGACTCCTCTCGTTCTACTTCTACCCGTGCTTCTACTCCATTTTTCAAACATGTAATGATAAGAAATGCCAATAATATTAAATACTAAAAAGAATTATTGCAGAACACAATGTCAAATATAAGATTAACACAAAAGTTATTTGAAATATAGATTTAGCCGTCTTCGTTAATAAACTGTATTAAAAAATTACTCTAACAAAAAATAGAGTAATTATAAAGCGATTTACCTCTCAAAAGTTTTAAAGTTTTTTTATAGCTATCGATTCTATTTTTAATAAAGATTAATATATTAAAGTTTTGATATTTATCAGTGAAAAAATTGAAAATCTTAACAGATTAATTGTCTATTCAAAAATAATATAAATTGAATCTGAAACAATGACATAGACATATCAAAAAAAGTAATATCACTGAAAGGTTGGATATTATATTTAGGCTACTTAATTGTAAATTGTGTAGCAGAATTCTTTTTTAAATATATTAATGAATGGAAGTTAAATATATAAGTTTTAAATAAGATAGAGGCATTAATGTCTTATAGGATTCAAATGAGTTCATTTCACATTATTTAAAATTTATACATGATTTTTAGTTATTAAATATTATATAAATAACATGATTTCTATGGTTATATATATTTCAAAAAAATTTTATAATTTAATCATGGGTTAATTATATTTTATTACATGTGGTTAAGCACCTTTTTATTTTAATACCCTGTGTTTTAAACTTGATAATATTATACCTTGTATTTTTTTTTCCATTAACATTTTACTACCATGTGCTTTTGTACCATTAATTTTTTTAATAGAAATCCTAAGTTTCAATAGAATTTTTTTTTTTAACCAATTCTCTCAAATTTAAACAATTATTTTATTTTGTGTTTAATAAAAAGAGTGTCTCTTGTTAATTGTTATATTTGATACATAGGTTGTGAATTCTCATTATATTCAACCAATTCTCTCAAATTCAACCTAAATCTACCAACCAAATCCCCAAATTTTGGGTAATTGTCCCAAATTGAAATTAAATTTTTACATTTTATACTTAATGAAAGAAGTGCCTCTTGTTAATTGTTAACCGAAAACAACTAATTTTTTTTTTCATTTTAGCCAATTTTCCCAAATTGAAATCAAATTCCTATATTTTATACTTAACACAAGTAGTTCTTATTATTAATTGTTATATTTGTTACCTATTTTGTAAATTCTTATTATACTAAGCAAATTACCCCACATTCAACCAAAATTGACCAAAAAATCCTCAATTTTAAGCCAATTCCCCCAAATTAAAATCAATTTTTTACATTTTGCTTAATGAAATGAGTGTCTCTTGTTAATTGTTATATTTGTTGCCTATTTCTATAAATTTTCATTATATTTAATCAATTCCTCTAAATTTAACCCAAACCAACTTAAGGATTTGATATAACATTGAGAAAATTGGCAAAATCAAATAGGAATTGAACATTTAGAGGACCATGTGCCATGCACGTGCTAATCTTATAAAAAATTCACAGCATAAGAATACTAAAGAAGAGAAATATAAGATAATAGATTGTCTTATTTCAAACTATAGGATAATAAAGTGAAAAAATGTCTAATAACAAAAATATATTTTAATTAACCCTTTAATCAATTAATTATGAATACAAATTAAAAAAAAATATATATATATATATAATGATAAAAAAAAAACTCATTCCCTAGATCATGTTTGTTCAACATTACCTTATGGGTGTATAAGGATTTTTGCAGAATTTATCTAGAAAGAGCTCCAACCTCTAAGTCCTCATTTGTGTTGACTTTGAAGCATTCAAGGTCAATTTATGGAAAAAAAAATCAATACTTAATCAATGAGTGGAAAGTGGGAACGTGTGCACAGACTTTTATGCAATAGAAAGAGGGGTTTGTGACAAAGACGGGCAATGAAAAAGACTAACGTAAGAATACGTGTCCGACCACATGATTTCTCATTGTTTCCAAATTTGAAGTCGAAAGAAGACGATGCTAATCACTTGGTGTGCAAGCAAATCTAAAAAATAAATAAATAAAATTAATTATATAAAAACACATATATGTATATCAAATATTCAAAAGTGTTTTATTGATAATTAGCCTAATTTATTTATTTTTTATAAACTTGATCTATCTAAGATTTTTTCATATGAATATGAATATTTATTATAATTTGATTAAAATTAAAAATAATTTAATTAAAAATCATTACTATGTTAATTTTGTATATCATTTTTAAAAAATTGATAATTATAAAGTATGTAACTAAATAATTGATTGTTCTTATTCTTCAAAATTGTGTTAGACATTAATTTTGTGATATCTTAATAAGATATAAAACAATTTCAATAAATATAAAATATTATGTTTATTATGTTCATAATAACAACTTTAATTCAATAAAAATTATTTAATAGTATAAGATTAATTATTATTGAAATGTGTCTTAATAGATACATTAAATAATTCTTTTATAAGATGAATTTTTTAAATTTATCCTTAAGATTAAAAGTTGGGAAAATTGTACTTTTCCATCTTGATTTTCCCCCTAATTATAATTTTCTTCCTAATTTTTTTTATTTTATTTTATGAAAACGTAATTTTTTTTAATTGTAGCAATGTTCACATACATTTATCCCCATTGTAAATTGTCTAACACCATCTAAATTGAACCTTATTTCTTACATTTACCATGTCATGTCACTTGACCTACTTTCATTATATAAAAAAAAAATTATTCAAAAATTTAAAATTTTAACTACCCATTTTCCCTAAAAAAAATTAAAAGAGTAATATAGAAATAATATCAAATAACTACCTATTATCACTTACAAAAAATAAAAAAAGAAAAGCTATATAGGGATCCAGCTAGCTTCATTCTCCGCTTGAGTGATATGATGTGAGAAAGTTTGTCCATGCAAAGCATAAAAATAAAAGGAAAAAGGGATCCACTTGTCTAATTCCTCAAGAAGGCATAAAATCATTAGATTTTGTTCCATTCCAAAGAATATTCAAAGTAGAAGAAAAATTCAGTACATGATAATTTTAATAAAGGAATCAAGGAAACCAACCACCTTTATGATTTTGCCGTTGAAATTCTATCGAAGTCTATCATTGGCTTTCTCCAAATCTATCTTAATAGCAACGAAACCCTGTTTAGGATTCATCTTCCTCATAGTATGCATCATCTCCTAAGCAAAAAGATGTTGTCTTCGATACACCTCCCTGGCATGAAGCTAGCTTAGTAAGGAGATATAAGTTCAGGGAACAACGACTTAAGCCTATTAACAAGAATGAATAGGATCATAATAATGTGGATGGGAATGGGAAGATCTTATAATAATGTGGATGAAAAGTGAGCTCATTATCCTGTATATCCTATATGAACCCCCCAATTCCCCTTTTCTTTTTATATATCGTACTTTGTCATGCTTTAATGCCTTGCCAGTTGTTATGGAAAAGCATGTTATAAATGGGAGAACTAAGTTTGCCTATCTCTTTTTATATTTCTTTCAAAATATGTATGCTAGAGCATCACTATTGTATCACTTTCTACTATGATAAATTAAACCACGATATCCTTCCAAAATTCAAGTAAGCAAAAATTATTCTTTCACTAGAAGATGAAATGTATGCACTACAAGAAAAGTTACAATTTGTCACAACATATAAATTCGTGACAATAGCCACGGAAATTGCTATGACTTTGTCATAGAAATTATCAATTTCTATTTTAGACAAAATTGTCATGTTATTTGACATGGAAATATAATAAAGTAGCAACATTGCCACGACTTTGATTAATGTGGCCATTTGCCACAATTATTGTCACGAAAAAGTGAAATAATTAAAAATATAATAAATAACTGTGGCCAATTGTCATAGTATTAGCCACGGAACTATAATAAAGTGACATTATTGCCACGACTTTTGCCATGACCTTGATTACCATGGCAATTTGCCATGACTATTGCCACAGCAAAGAGGAAGAATTAAAAAAGTAATAAACAACCGTGGCAACAAATTCGATTTGCCATGGCTAGTTGCCATGGTATTAGCCACGAAAATATTATAATGTGACAATATTACAATCACGTTTGCCACCACCATTGCCACGACAAGGAGGAAGAATTAAAAATGTAATAAATAACTGTGGCTAAATACCGTAGCAAAAAATTGGATTGGCTGTTTTTTGCCACGGCCAATTATACCGTGGCTAATTGCCACGGTATTAGCCACAGAAATATAATAACATGACAATATCACCACGACATTTGCCACGATAATTATTACCGTCATTTTGCCATGACTATTGCCACGACAAAGTGGAAGAATTAAAAAATGTAAAAAAAATCGTGACAAAAAATTCGATTTGCCACAGTATTAGCTACAGTACGTGAATTAAACAAATTATAAATATTAAACTGTGGCTAAAGCCACGGTATGAGTATGAAAAAAATTTAAATAGTAAATTGTGATAAAGAATCCGATTTACCATGGAATAACAATACTATGGCTAAATGACAACCATTAGATTGAAAAAAAAAATTATTGAATTTGATGCACACAAATTTTAATACATTTTTTTTAATCATTCACTATTGTATCATACCAATCAAATCTATTACATAACACTTTTAATGGCATCTTTTATTACAATCTTAAAAATTTTAAAATTTGACCGTATAATTGAATATACTCACTATCTTCGTTTCACACACAATTTTTTATATATTCTTTTTATAATTTACTATCACATCATGTGGTTAAAAAGTAAAAAATTATGTCAATCGCGTACTGATCATAATCCAATTTTCACAACACTTGGCATGCAAACTTAGCTCGCAACATATATATGATCCAACGATCAGATCGACTAAAATCGAAATGAATGTTGATCCAAGACACATTTTTCTTTATAAGAGTAAGGTGACATTGTCACCTTATTCCTATTTGGATTATGAAAATCTAAATAAAAAGTTGCTGTCCTCTCATAATTAGGCCAAAATTAAAAATGTTGTTATCTTCTCATACTAAGAAAAAGTGCTATATTTTTGCACTTTAATTTTTTCTTTAATTGAAAAAAAAAACTGAAAATACAACAGTGATAAACAAACAAAAGTCTAGAACTGTGATTCAAAATTATCTTGATTCATCCCCCCATGAGGAATTGCCAAAACATTTGATTCTTCACCCATTCCAATATAAGAGATTAGTAAATAAAATAATGGATAGTAAATGGGTTAGTTTGAAAATAAATGAATACTAATTGTATTATTCTCGTTAGACTTAAACCTAACTAAAATAAAACAAGGGTGTTATAACTTACAAATATGAGAAGGGAAAGTCTACCATACTCTGGAGTATCTATACTCTACAGTGGGTTTTTTTAGTTTTAAAATTTACTTTTTTTTGGTTATATTTTTTATATTAAGAAATAAGTTTAAAGAATTTAAAATAAATTTAAAAAAAATAAAAAAAGTAAAAAAAATTTAATTTCTTAACATAACTATTAAAAAATAATTTAAAAACAAAAAAATGTAGAGAAAAAATCTTTTGGCTTTTTTTTCATTTTTTTTAATTCTTTAAACTCATTTCTTAAAATAAAAAATATAACAAAAACTAAAAAAATAAATTTTAAAAATAAAAAACCCTAAGTAGTTTGCACCATTTGAGAATTATATTATTAGATTTATTGGTGAAAGAAATTATAAGAGAAAATATTAAAGGTTTTTCATTAAAAAAAAAGTTAACTACCCCAAAACTACATCACTTTGGGGATAGCTTTCTTAAAACCTAAGTTCACAAATTAGCAGCCACTCTTTACCAACCTCTCTTTATTGTGCTTTTCTTCATCTCCCCTGTAGTAGCAGCAAGGTCACTATCCACCATTCTTTCAGCCAACACCGTTCGCCCACCCCTGTAGCATTCTTCCAGCCAGCAAAGTAACAACGCTGTTCTTTGTAACCACCATGTGAATAAACATTGTCCAGTTTTTAATATATTGATTCCAATGGAAGAGACCAGGGTAACAATGTCAGGAAGAAATCTCAGAGTCTTGTCCTCTTTGTGAATGATAAAGAAAGAATAATAGAAGGTAAACAAAATGCTACTGCTAACAAGGACAAGTAAGTGTGCTCTAATTTATTTAAAATTATATCTTGTGCTTGGTTATTTTGCTGCTGCTGTTGTTATATACTTTCTCTATCTAGTTCCTTGTTTAGGACGCACCAGAAATTGTAACACCAGTATAAAATCCAAACACTACCTCAATTAAAAGCGTGATTTCCCTCTCAGCATTACTTGCAAGGTTTATGTTTCAAACAGCCCAATGTAAGGTTTATGTTCTCAGTATTTAGTGAGCAGATGCCCTTATGAAATAAACAAAGGTAGCCAACTTAATTTTGATGTAAGAAGATTTAGCAGTGAACAAAAGACAATATAGCAGTGAGCATAGTGCAAATGCTTTTAGTAAATAACATTTATTAAGACCGTGGTTTCATTTCTAATGAACTATTGAGGTTAAAGGGAGACGTTATTATACTGGTTATAATATTTTTGATAAGTGATTGGTTTATAAAAGGTTATAATTTTTTTTTGTTTAAATGATTGTTCAGTTTTTTTTCCTTTTTTTAGTCCTATGTCCTTACGCATTTGCAAAGTAATTTTTTTTTAACGTCTGAATGTTAAATCCTATGTCCTTTTTATTTGTTGCATTAACGAATTCGCATTAGAAAGTTGAAAACTATGGGCAGAAGCAATATATGGCTGTTAGAGATATATATTAATTTTTTTTTTTTTAAGTTTGGTAGTTAGCAAATGAATGTGTTTGAATTTGGTTAACTGGAAGTTGAATTATGTCATAAAAGATGTGCATGAATTAAGATGATTCATAAAGAGTTAAGCAACTGAAGCCGTGAATGTGAAGTACACGTTGCCATAACTTCATCCTGTTTATAAGGTGGTATGATGTTGAATCTCTTTTCAATTCATATTATTATATACCATATAAGCAAATGAATGATGGTTGGACTAGGAGAGGCATATTCCCGGAAGAAACCCTCTACCTGTGCCTCTGGATCTCATCATCTGGGGGCAGCTAATATATATGAATAGCTATTAGCTAGCTACCTTCTAGTATATATGAATAGCTATTAGCTAGCTACCTAGCAATATATAGATCTCAACCATCCGCCTCCACATGCTTACTTTTAACTCCTACATCCTAATAATACACATTTCAAGATGGCCTTATTGCACTAAAATTGTTTTTGGATCCTTTCTTATACGTGCCTCTCCATCTCTTAATTTTATATGTTACTACATATGCTCCAAAGATTGCCTTTTTTGTGTGGGAATTAATTTTCACTCCATCAACAATGTCAGGCTATATATATGAAGGATATATATAATCACTTGCTTCATCCACCAATATTAGATACACTCATCACCTATCTAATAATCTAGCAATCAATTAAAAATAGTCCTTTTAAAATAACATGCTGCTATGACTAGTCATATGTATTAGTACAATAAATAGTTTCTTAATTACCTTATGTTATTATTACCCTTTAGGGAAGGATATATATATATCGGTGTGGTAAGCTATAGCTACACTCTAATTTTTGTTTTTTTATATTTTTTCTTAATTTTTTGAGTTTTTAAAATTATTTTTTTATTTGTTAATATCATATATTTTTTTAAGAATTTTTAAAATTTTTTTTTTGTATTCTTTGTTCTATTCATCCATAACTTTTTTTGTTATTCATTTGTAAGTTAAAAAATTTTTTAAAAATAAAAAACTATCTCAAAAAAATATATCATATAAAAAATAATTAATTAATTTTAAAAAATTAAAAAAAAAACATCAAAAATAAATATAAATAAATAAAAAAGATCCCTTACCGCCCACACAGTGGACGGTAGGGGAGTAACTCCCTATATATATATATATATATATC
Source organism: Ceratonia siliqua (assembly GCA_034509205.1). NCBI lineage: Eukaryota > Viridiplantae > Streptophyta > Magnoliopsida > Fabales > Fabaceae > Ceratonia > Ceratonia siliqua. Next base: position 8,156 of record JASKGM010073682.1, read on the forward strand.
ATTCTCTAAAAGTAATGATATCTTACCCAAAGCTTTTACTTTCACCTATGTCTTATAAGAACATAATTAATGAACTTTTTGAGTTTGGTAGGGGTATGAGGGAATAGTTATTGAAAAAGAGAGTTACTAAGTATGGTGAATGGGGAATTTAAGTAATAGTTTAGTAAAGAGAATAATTTACAATTAGTTGAAACTTTTAATAGACATATATATGTTAACTTCACCTAGCATAGAATAATGTTAACAGCACATGTAATTATTTCTACTATTGTTATTTGTTATTGTTATTTTGTGTCAATTTCTATGATTTCTTACAAATGCTATTTGTTATTTTTTAATATGGAACCATGATTTGTTACAATGGCATGATTCAGATTTTTTTATTAGCTAAAGGAAATGTTTCAAGGCCTAGATGTACACTAGAACAACTAAGAATTGTTTGTCAATTGTTAATAGCATAATTTTTAAATGGATCATAGATATGGAAGTCCCTGAGTATCGTATATGGATGTACAATAAAACAAATGCGAATCGTAGCAAGTTTACTATTGAGTTCTTGGATGGTGTTGAGGAATTTATTACATTTGCGTATCAACTACAAGTATTTAAACAAGAAGAAAAGTTCAGGTGTCCATGTTTAAAATGTAAATGTACAAGGTTTAAGGTCCCAGATGAGGTAAGGGCTCACCTTTATAAAAAATGTTTCCAGCCCCACTATTATTATTGGCATAATCACGAAGAAAATATACCACAAACTCTTCCAACACATGATGAAGGGAATGAAGTAGAATTGAATCCATACGAACATATGGTGATAGATGTTGCAGGCCCTAGTTTTAGGAGAGAATTCATGGCAGAAGATCCTAATCCTACGTCTGCAAAATTCTTTGATATGGTTAATGCTGTTTAGTCTCCATTGTGGGTGGGTGTGAAAGTCATTATGTATATTTATTAAATGTATTAACTATTTTCTTGTGTAGTTTCATTCCTCATGACACTGCAAGAAGTATATCAGCCATATTCAAGGGGAAATATGAGAAAGCTTGGCTAGGGTGGTCTTAAGTGGATAAAGAAGTTAAGGACATGCGGTTTGAGGAGTTTAAGATTATTTTTATATAAGCACTTTTTAAATTAAAATATGTACTTATTTTATTGAACTGTTAATATCTTTATATGTTTGAATGTATTGCAGAATAAATATAAATGGGAGGCACAATATAATGCTAAAGTTTGAAAGGTTTGGGGAAGTAAATGTATTAATTTAGTCCGTAATGCAATCAAAGTGATTCACACGAAAAGGTGCAATAAACAGTGGCTATCTCATGATGTCTTAGAGGAACTCCGAGCCAAATTGAACGACCATCAATATAAGAATAAGTGTGAAATAAACAAGAAGAATATAGCTTCTAATGATTGAGAATGCATGCATGGAGGTGGCTCTATTCCAATGTCAGAGCATAAGAAACGGATGGTAATATTAATTTACCTAATTGTTATAATCACATTTATATATATTTATTATACTAAAATATTTATTTATTTTTTGAAATAATATTAACAAGCATTGGAGTTGGGTAGAGAGCTTACTCAACCAGAGCTTTTCAAGAGACTTAACTATAAGGAGAGTAAGGACCAATCTCAATCAGCAAGGTGGATACATCAAAAAACAGCTGATGCATATGTACGTAAGAACCATCACAGTTAATGAATGAATTTTTATAGTTACTACAGTAAGTTAAAATTGTTTAATTAACACTTTGTTTTATTTGTAAAAAAAAATTATTTAGGCTGCATATAAAACATTAAAGGAAACATCCCAGATTGAAGAATCTTCAATTAATGACTCTACCATCTTCTTAATGGCCATCGGCGGAAAGAATAAGAGGGGTCGTGCATATAAATTTGGCTCTTAAGCATCATTATTAGGTGGTGCTTCTACTTCTACCCAGTCTACTGGATGCACACCCAATAAGTTCCATATGATACAGCAGAGAGTTAATGTTCTTACTAAAGAGTTGCAGTCTATGAGAGGAAAACTTTCAAAAAAGGATAAACAACTAAAACATAATTCAAGATTGATGGAAAAAATCTTGTCCAAATTCAATAAAGATGAAGACAACGATGAAGGCGATGATGATAATGAGATGGATGATAAGCAATAGTTATATATTTATTTCTTTCTCTTGAACATGTGTTTTTGATTAAGTTAGCAATTAATTTTCTATTTGTACTAGATATTTGTTATGAATATTGGATTGATTATTGAGTTTTTATCTATCAAACATTTTCTATTTGTACTAAATATTTGACAAAACCAAACTATTGTGATTGGCAGTTCTGTATTGATGTTAGTATAAGATTTTGGGAGATATTATACAGTAAAAAGGAGGGTTTAGATTGTAGGTATTTTGCCACAGATTTACAAAATCTGTGGTAAAATACATACTAAATTTGCCACAAATTTAACAAGCATGGCAAATTTCTTATGGAAAATTTGCCACAGATGAACAGCTCTGTGGCAAAATTTTTCGAAAATTTGCCACGGAACAAAGAAACCGTGGCAAAACTCATTGATATTTTGCCACAAATATTGAAAACCGTGACAAAATTATAAGAAAATTTGCCACGAAAATAAGAAACGTGGCAGATTTCCACAAGATTTTGCTACAGATTAAGGAAACCATGGCAAATACTTCCCATTGTATTTGCCACGGTTTTATTCAACCGTGGCAAACCATGTTAAGATATCTGCCACGAATTTGAAATAATGTGGCTAAATTCCGTAGCAAATTATCGTGGCAAAATTTTGAATTAGGAATTATATCACAAAAATTGTCACGACATGTTTCTTCAATTTGCCATGGTATTATTCTGTAGCAACTTTGCCACGGTTTATATTTCTGTGGCAAATATGCTTAGCTACTATTATTTAAGCTACAAACTCAATTCCATGACAAATTTCGTGACAAATTACAATTATCACGGAATTTAAGCCAATTTACCATGGTTTTTTGCCGTGCCAAAAGTCATTTTTTCTTCTTGTGATATTATGATAATGTGTGCTGCATTATGATGCTACTTCTGTTTTAGGAAAAGGCATGCTAACAATTACCATATGATTAGGAAATATGGAAATCTGACAAGGAAGATGAACAAAAGTTACAGACCCAGGAAGAAAGCTCTCGAAAATACTTGTTTCCGTAGCTTATCAACTTCAATCATCAATAATGATCCTAAATTTCCAGATAGAATTTCCAAAGCATCCCCAAATTTAGCTTCTAATATGGAAATGTAGACCATAAGAGCAACAACAAATTTTGAAAATTTAATACAAACATCATTTTTTTTAGTGAAACAACAGAATTTTGTGGTTGTTTATAATAGAAAAGGAAGAAAAAGTAGATCACCTTCTGGCTCATGCAAGCCATGTGAAGCAACATGTTTTTTAAGTAAACCTTCAGTTAAAAGTAACAGCTTTTCTTCTCCATTGCCAAAGAATACCTATCAGGAGTCCAATTGCCAAAAAATTAGTGAATGGAACATATTTTATACAGAAATATATCAATCTCAGTAAAAATAATTTAAAATACTGAAAAGAAAACTGACAACAATGTTATATCAGTGAGCTGTTGTTGAAAACTTTATTTAACAAAATACTAATTAGTGCGACAAATCTAGCATGGCGTGTCTTGAGGATAAGTTGGAAATAAGTTTCTAACATGAATAGCAATCAGAAGTTTGGTTCACAAAACATTGCAATGTTCACAATTAAGTATTTATATCAAGTTATCAACTACAACTCCATCTTTTATCCTCAAAAAAAAAAAAGTCTACAACTTCATCAACTAAAGACCATGGCTTTGCGACACATTAAATCATATTAATGGATAGATGGTTTAAAGCTTCAAAGCCTTCTTGGTCAGATGTTCTTTGCTGTCCTAGTAATATGACTTTTACACAACTATAGCATCATCCGCGTAATGCAAAGTTGCAGACTGCCTAGCTTCGTTGCCTAATATAGTCATGCATATATTTCTACAACCCTGTTATGAATGGACCTTTTTGAACCTGATACCAAATCAATCTGTTAAGCTGCTGCAACCGCAACAACAGATTTGATCCTGGCTCTAGTGACCTGCAGGTTTTGGAAACTAGCCAAACTGGTTATAAGATATCTTCTTAAACAACTCTAGCTTCGTTTCTCCCAAATGGGTTGACTTAATTATATCTGGTATTAACTTATAATTCCATGCACTCCTTTGCACTCTTTTTTAATGTTGGTTATTCTTTGTGTGATCATATAATTGGGGAGTAAAGAAAAGCACCATATCTTAAGCCTAGTATCATTTAAAAATTCTTTCTTTTGATTAACCACTTTGGCCCAAAAAAACAAAGTCCAGAATCAAGGCAATGCTCACTCGTAGTGATCTGAAAACTTTGAGCATCCATCACTTCTTATTTGCTAGAGTATAATAACTCAATAAAAACAAAAGCAATAAATTATGAGCCAGCACAAACAGCAAAGAGACCACTCTCACATTATCCATTACAACTTGATATTCACTCAAGTTGTTCTCAACATTGAAACAAACACCATCACAAAAGTAAACAAATTAACTTACAAATGAAGAGAGGCAAAAAAATGGCATTATAAAGCAGGGAGAACTTGTAATTGTATGCTACAAGCTGCCCAAAGCAGAAACCTTTCTTCTCCAACAAATTTTCTCAAATATAGACCCTTAATCCGCCATTCAGCAACAGCAAATTGAAACAAGCAAATTCTTAATTGATGAAGATAAAATGGACAAAAAAAATACGTGCAATTGTGGGTGTTGGTGCTGCAGAGTTAATCACAGTGACGGCGGAGTTGAAGCTTCAGTGATGTTGCTCTATTTCAGCGTCTTCCCCAATCCCCTTCAGCTGCTCAAATACCCCAATCAAGAGGAGCTAGAATTGGTGCTTCTACAAGAGCTACTCAACAACGATAGTGACGCCATCAAAATTCCAGTGTGAACTTGATGGCGACAGCATCTGGTAGCTGGGTTTTTCTTTTTCTTGTCTCTGGAATGTTTCGTGGAAGCCGAGTTTTTCTCTTCAGAACATCTCCTCCATTTCCGTTTGCATGAGGGCACAATGGGGAGGATGAAATTGGGGCATTAGGTTAAGTGTAAATGTCATGCCCCAATTTTCTTAACACATGACCGGCGTGAGAATTACTTAAAGTGACCCTCACAAGCCTAACTATATCTCATACAACAACGGAAACACAACAAAATTAAAACTAAATACATGATGTAAGGCGAACAACCTTAAGGATGTAATTCAATAGAAATCTCGATAGTGTTTACTCTAAAATATGGACATCCTAGAGCAATATCACACCAAAAAGGGTGGATAAACCACCCAAACAACTAAAGCCCCCACGGCCACCAATAACATATTACAATCACTACTATCAGTTAACTTTGCCAACCCATAATAATTTAAACAAAATATAAATTTCCAAAATATCCTAAACCATGCACTACTACCAAGTGCCCAAATACACTACAAGATGTTGCTCCAAGGACCAAAACCAAAATGACCCACCAAGCTTCTTGTAGTAGGCCCTAAGATGCAGAAGGATCAGGGAGTGGTGATGATGCAGCTCTATTTGAAAAATTGTAAAAAAGGATAATGAGTCACACCGACTCAATAAGGAGATAATCCCTACAAAGTAGAATTTACCATGATCATAGGAAAATTTTAAAACTTCATAGAATGGCATGCAGAAGCAAAAGTTGGAGAATAAAACCACTGGACATAATATAACATTTAAGGACAAATATTGATATCCAGAACTTGCTATCATTTCATAACAGAGTAAATATTCAGGACAGATTGAAATTCTGTAGAAAGAAAATTTTCAGAGTTGAACAGGACTCCGTCAGATATATATAATTTCAGGACAGATTCAGTTCTGTATTGTATCCACTTATTTACAATGAATCAAGACTCTGTAGCAGGCACTAACATTCAAAGCAGAACAACTTAACATGTCAATTTCGGATACTCAGGACAGAGTAAGACTCTATCAATGTCGGATATGCAAGACAGTGAAACTCTGTATTAATGTCAAATATTCAAGACAGAGTGGAACTCTGTGTCAGTTATACTGGTTCATGACAGAATAGGACACTATATCTGATATTCTCCGAACATAATTGAATTCTGTATCACATTATATCCAGGACAGAGAGTAAGGCTCTGTGCTAAGGCTCTGTGCCTAAATTATTCTCACTGAATTTGTGTAAGCATGAACAGAGTTTTTTCATAAATTCTTCAAAAAAATATAGTTATTATGCTTGACTCAACTAAGAAATACTCAATCATAATTGCCTTAATACTTAAGCAGCCAAAACGTTGTAGACTATTATCTAACAAATTTTAAAGAGTCAATATAAATGTTGAACTCTAAATTACTGAACTTTACAGTGAGCAGACATCATATATAATTAAAAAAAAAACTGAAATAGCAAATTAAGGAAAATACCTCAAAACTTTACATTTGAAGTAAGGAAACTCACTCGCAAACTTGGAGGTTTAAACTCTTCCAATGACTTAGATTATTTCCCACTTTGCTAGCTCCTTCACATTTCTACTCACTTGAAGTTTCTAAAGTCCCCTTTTTCTAGACATCAATAAAGTAGCCAAATTTAAGGATTTAGCACCTTAACACTCTTCTTTCTATCTAAACAAAAGCAAGGAAATGTTTCTTTACTCTACTTCTACAGAAGCTCATCACTTATGTGAAGTTTAATAAGATTACCTAATGATGGCACTATAATCCCCAGAGTACAGCCTATGAGCCTAGATAGCTAACTCCCACCACCACTGCGAGAAGGACCTCCTACTGGCAGAGAAATGAAATCAGCTTCAAATTTCTCTTTGCAACCACTCGGGTTAATGAGCAAAAACAGATCTGCACAAAACTTGCAGAAATTTTTCTCAACTAAGCTTCTTGGTGGTCTAACCGAGGGGATAGTAAGGGGTGGGTATAACAGAAAAGAAACGCATCAGAAGACGAGGCAGAGAACTTCAACAACCTGGAATTTCGTTGGTGTTTTCTTTGCTGGACGCCGAGTGATACAGGCGTTTTGGGTAGAACTCACCTCCAAAAGCTAGCTCATGGAGCGAGGGTGCCCAAAGCCTATATAAGCCCCCCACCGAGTCCCCATTCACCCGATGTGGGACTCTTTTCCCATAATACCGTAACAATCCTTCCCTCTTAAGAACCGGCGTCCACGACGGCCTACTCTGGCTGCCTACTCAGGGTGGCATTCACTCTGGTCTTTCCAGGTAGCCCTTTCCCTGGTCGCTCCTTTCCAGGTCGCCCCCTCCGTAGCTCCACCAGTGCCCAAAGGATCGAACTGCTCTAATACCATTTGATACAGGCGTTTTGGGTAGAACTCACCTCCAAAAGCTAGCTCATGGAGGGAGGGTGCCCAAAG
>JASKGM010073693.1:2530-13048 GCA_034509205.1 Ceratonia siliqua
CCATTTCCTTCCTCTGCCGCCACCGCTGGGTTTTCGAATTCCTCTGCTTTTGAACTCGAACTCAGAGAATTATCAGGAAACGGAAAATTGAGCTTCGCTCGGGGCCCACGGAACTCAATCGCCGCTTTATCATATGCCTGTGCTGCTTCCTCAGCTGTATTGAACGTCCCCAACCAAACCCGGGTTGCCCGTCTTGGGTCTCGGATCTCCGCCGCCCATTTCCCCCACGGCCTCTGTCTCACGCCTCTGTATTTCTTCTTCGTCTTCGTTGTCGTCGTCATCGCCCTCTTCTGCTGCTTGTTCCCGCCATTCTTCTTCTTCTCCTCCGGGAAAAAGTTGCACCCTAAACACCCCTCGATTTTGCATTCCCCACAAGTTTCGACGTTTGCGGCCGACGCTATGCGGTCGGCGTAGTCAAAGCTGGTTCCGATTGAGGGGGTGATGGGTGCTGCGACAGAGTAATATAAGGTCTCCGGTAATCGAGTTTCCTGCATGACATCAGTGGTGGCGGTGGAGACGGCGGTGGAGCCAGTGACTACGTTGGTGAGTGCGGCAACAATAACCGAAAGTTCTTGGTCGTTGGAAAAGATAGCGGGTGGCGGTGGAGAGAAGGAGGAGGCGGTGGGCTGAGCTCCGTCGAGTCTGGGTCTCTTGGAAGAGGACATGTTGTTAAGAGCTAAGAGTTAAGGGAGTGGAATTGGAAGTGTTTCTGTGTTCTGTTGCGCGTCTTGGACTTGGCTTTCGAAGAGAGCGAAGAGGGGGGTTTGTTTATATAGGGTTTGGGAAGTGACGTGGCAGGGAGTGCCAGCTGCGCACACAATTCAGACACGGGTTTGGAGGGGTTTATTATAATCACGTGGACGAATTAGTGATAAAATAATATAAGATTATTGGAGAAGTAAAAGGGGGAGTGACGTGGCAAGGGTTGCGTCGCATTGTAAAGGTCATGTGTGGATCCGGTTTATCAAGAGCTAATCGTGTAAATAGTCTCTTTACAAAATTTTTCACAATGAATTACTATTTTCGTCTTCGAAAATTTTTAAAATTTAAAATTTTTCTTTCAAAATATTGTTTTAATTTAATTTTTAATGTAAATTTCTTTAATAAAATAGTTTTATTGTGAAATCGCGGTCAAATGTATATTTAGTTAAGGCATATTAATATATGCTTATTTCACTACCAAAATACATATCCAATAATCAAATTGAGAGATAAATACTTCAAGTATTAAATTAAAATCTTATAAATTTATGAGGATCAAAATAATAATTTAGTTAAATTTTTATGTGAGAACATTTTATGCGAGGCTTCTCAATATTAAAATGCCTCTAACATATAAATAATTTTGTAAGACATTATAAGATGTTGATAATTTTGTAAGACATTAAGGGTTAGAATGGATTTTGAATTAAAAAAATTAACTTGAAAAAACTAGGGCTTTTTGGCTTGGATCAGGTCAATTTTTTTTTTAATCTTTATATACTTTAATTTATATTCTCTTTTAATAGCATGTATATAACTGATTTATCAATTGAATTTCTTTGTCATTATACTTGAAATGATATAAGAGTATACATTATTTAATGGTAGTTTCTAAACTGCATATGAATGTATGGTACATCTGGGTGCTCTTTTATTTATTTTTTCATGTTCTTTTGTCTTTCTTTAATTATTTTCATTTATATTTTTAAAGTTTGTTTTTATTTTTTTTGAATTTTTTACTTTTTTTTTTTTAATTTTTTCTTAGTAAAAATAAAAAAGCATCCAGATGTGTCAGATGTAACTTAGCAAACACCTTATTTAAGAGTCAAACTCTGACAAATAATGAAAAGTTTAAGTTAGATTTTTATTTGGATGAGTCAAAATTTTAAATTTAATTTTTTAAAAATTTAGATGTCTTGCAATATTGAAATGATCATAAACATTGATTTCTAAAACTATCAAGGATGATAAGTGATCTACTAAGCATTCCAATCACTACCGTGGCTAGTGGATCGGCATTTAGTATTAGTGCACATGATCTTAATAAATATTGATGTTCTCTTCTTGGAGATTATCTGCAATCCCTTATTTGTACTCGTAATTTGTTGCATAATTTTGTTTATAATGATAAACTTATTAACTTTAAACTTGTTTAATTTTATTTATTCTCATTATTGTTACTAACTTTAATCATAATTTATATTTTGTAAATGAAAAAGATAATGATGATTTAACAATTGTGTGTAAATTTATCTAAATAAGATTCAAATATAATTATTGAGGATAATTGATTGATCATTTTACTTTTAATTTTATATTATTGTCTTCGGGGAGATTAAATCTATGATAGTGTTTTATTATATATGAAAATTTTACATAATTATTGGAGATGATTGATTAATAGTTTATTTTAATTTTATTATAAAATTTTATAATTTTTTCATGTACTGACTTATTAGAGCTCGTGTAATCCACTAAAACTAAAAAATTAAGACCAAGTTACATTTTATAGGTCTTTTAAGGAAAAAAAATTTTGTCAGACCGTAAAAGGTGAACCTGTTTTAACACCCTATGTGAGAGTAGTATTATTCTCAACAAAAGTTAAAATGAGTTTAATAACAAATTTTGGATAGTTTGTATTTTACAAGAGACTAAGGTGTTATTTTTTAGTTTATTTAGCTACAATTGATTTAATCTTCTAATTTTTGAATGATTTTTAGCATCATTTAATCAAAAGTTTATAGTTAAAATACGCTATTTACTATTTAATTCTCTTATAATTTATTTCATTATCATCTAATTATTTAATAACTTTTGTTTAAATTATAATAAAAATAAGTATATAAACATTATTTGAAATTAGATTGTTTCTCTCTCATAACCGTAAAATATTTAAAAAGATTTAAGTTATTTGACATTGACGCGATGTATTCATTTAGATTATTTCACAACACATAATAATATTCATTTTATAAAAAATAAACAAAATAATTAATTAAAAAGTAAAATAATTTTTTATATTTACCTTTTTTGATTGTGGATGCAGACTGAAGTAATTGCTCCTACAAGTTAAATTTTTTTTAATGAATATATATAATTTTTTTATGTGTATAAAAATTTAGAAATTATTCTCACATAATTTATTATTTATATATATTTATAATAATTTTGATAAAAATATTTATCATTTACTTTTTATCTTAACTAATTAAAATTTTTGAATCTATCGTATCACGTGAAAAAACTCAAATAATTGACATTTTAATAATGAAAAGTTGAAAAAAGTATCGAAATGTTGAGATTGTAATTAGTCGACATGGTTGAGGTTCTAGTTAGTGAATAGTGATATTCTAGAAAGTAGAAAGGATAGACGAGAGAGAATAGAGGAAGGAAGGAAGGAGGATAGCGTAATTTGGGGGCATTAAAAATACCAGCTGGCTATGCCACTCTCCTGATCCTTACTACCTACCATATCATAGTCATTGCTGTCATTGCTGACGTGGGTAAAGTGGAGGAAAAGCTAATTACAGTGTAGATTCTCAAGTCATTTCGGACGCGGATAACTGTAGTCTGTAATTACAGTGATGAAAAAAGGTAGACACGTTCTAAATTACTTTCAGATTCGGGATTCTCAGATTCTCCCTGGCCCCTGCTCTACTATAATTAATTACCAACTCTTCCTTTTTTAAATCCATCCACTCGTGACTGGACTACAAAGTAATTCATACTTCAATTAAGTTATCTAAAGATTAATTTATTAAAATATTTTGCTTATCAATCCAATCAACTAATAAATTATAAATAAAAAAATTATACATAAATCAATAAAGAGTAATCATAATATATATTAATTTTATATCATTTTATTCTATTTTAATAGGGTTGATCGAATTGGACGACCAGTGGATTCAATGATTATTTGGTTCATAGCACTTTATGAAAAAATATTGTACAACAAACAATAGTACTACAGATACAATAATTACTTAGGTCATTACTTAAAGTTTTCCTGTTATTGGACCAAGAACAAAAGTTATTATCCAACTCAGCCCCAAAAAAGGAGCTCCATTTCTCATTTAGGCGTATGGCTATAGCATAAGTCATAACCCCCATATTTTAAAATTCCTTCTCAAGTTTATGAACTCATTTATTTTTGGAATTAAAGCTCTTGTCACCAACACTCTGCTCCACCTATAACAACTTTTCTTCTTTTGATCCACTAGTGTTCCAACTAACTTGGAATGCTTTCAGATTATTATTTTTTCAGTAAATTATATTTTACCCTCTTTAATTTTTTAAAATCTACTCGCAACTTCTCTAATTTACCCTTAAACCCAATCAAACAAAACTCTACGGCTACATCATCTAACATTAGCCAATCTATTTGGCATAAAAATACAGAAAAAGGCAGGTAGACGGCATTCAACATTGCATATTCTTAGAACTACACTTGTCCAAACAGTATGCGAAGTACGACCAATTGCTAAAATGCAAACCATAGAAGTAGAATAACTGTGCAAAAAGTATTCTTTTCCCCTTCATAATTTTTTGTCCGCTATTTTTAATTCATCCCTAGCTAATCTAAACAGGTTTGTTTGAAGAAAACAATTATACAGGAACGATTATCATCATTTATACAGCAAAAATACATGGAGTAGAATATGCTTGATGGTACTCCAACCTCCTTTTACCCAGTAACCAATGAAAAATTTGAAACAAGAAAATTTTCAGCTCTCTTCAGTTGGATGTATTAACTATCTGATATCCAGGAAATCTACAATGACGTCAAAAGCAGTATCTGCAGAGCTAACATCAGCAAGAACAAAGTATACTCAGACAAAATCCTCCACCTATTCATCAATCATCATCCTCTGAATCTGCAAAAATATAAAGACTAACTTCTTCAGCAAAATAAAGATAATCTTTACCCAAGATAATAAGGAGCAGATGCTGAAAATAGTTTGCAAGAACTATTAATTAACAAGTAGTGTGTAAAGGATTAAGTATGATCAGCTCAATCTTGATTCATCTTCTCCAATATAATGATTGAGAGTTGAATAATCATAAACACAGAACAGGAGGAATGCAGCATAGGAATGTCTTGGAACCCATCCCTATACCCCTCACTTGATCATTACACATTGTATTCTACACAAGTCAAGCTCTAAAGATTAGATTTTCTTCCGTGGCATTCTGTACAGAAGTTAGATTTTAGACTGCAGGCACTACTGGGCTATTTCAACTCATTGCATATAATGTCAACAAAACAATTTTTTGTCAAAATTGAAGATACCAAGAGTTAAGAGGTACGTTATCCTGAACCTACCGTGAAAATTTGTAGTATGGGGTTTTAATTCTTGATTGATTTGCAAAAATTTATTTACTTGAGATTTTATAAACTATTCCTTCATACTTTTAATGGGAGGGAGGACAAAAACACTTAATACAAATTACAAAACATCCCAACAATAGATGATTTCTGAAGATAAGAACACAAATGTTTTAAATCCGAATTGATGCAATAGCTCACCTGATCTTATATCCTCACCAACTTTTCCACTATTTTTCAACTGTCTCCCAATCATCGCGCATATGAGTATCCACCAGTATATATGGAACACGAACAGCATTATGAGCAATGTATTAAAGAGATAGTATAGTAACGTGGGATAAGCCTCTGATAGGTTTAAGCACTCAAGAAGACCATAGCTGGAACCAAAATGATGTGAAAAGATGATTAAAAACGTCTCCATAGGCAAGGCAAAACAATATGAAATCAATTTACTAAAAATGAAAACAAACCTTGTAGCTCTAATAACCCAAGCAGGAAAGAAAATTAGCCGTAGTAGGAGCCACGAAATGGCAAAGAATCCAAAGCACACACTTGCACCAAACTCTCTCTCAGAATATTTGAAAACCTTGGCAGCTTCCATGAATACATCACTTGCATCATGAAGAGCAAGGATTATGGAGCCAATCCTGAAAAAACTGTAAATGCAGTACCTGTCACTTATCTCTCCAGAATCTCTGCACTAATGCTAATGTTGATTTTGATATTTTTCTTATCTAAATCCTTCTACTCCATAATGCAAAAGCTGGAAAACAGTAGAATGGAAAAAAAGAAAAAAACTAAAAGGGCAGAAAAAATTGAAGATGGGTGATTTTATTGTATCAACCAACAATTGCAATATTAACATTACACACAAGGTGATCACAAACGTAATACCTGCCATCTGACATAAAAAGTTGCAGAGATTAGAACTCTAGAAGTGTAGTCTTCAGTATTGACAAATTTTCTATGCAATTAAGTATAACCAAGGCCAAGAAACAAATTTACAAAACTATTTGTCATACAATAAAAAAGACCCTCCAAATGACATGAATGAACAGATGTGTAAAAGGATCTGTAAAATCATGACAATTAATAAAAACAATGTAATGATGAAATTCAGGAAACTACAATGGTAGAAGGATCATGCACCATCCAGAATAATTTTCCAAAATCTGATATTAGTTTCAAGTGCACTACCTCCAATTATGCATCCCATCTCTGGGAGACAAAACAACTCTAATGGCAAATTCTACTACAAGTTATAGAAAATTTCTAGAGCTGGTTTGAGTTGTGCTATGTAAAAATAAGTAATGGGCATCCAACATATGCCGCCATGCGAGATTATTCAGGCTTATGTGAAAGAATAAATAAAGAACTACATCCCAAATATAAGTTTTATGTGGAACTGGCATAGAATAGTGAATTCTTCAGATGCAAAGAAAGCTGAGATATTACCTTGTCACATATGAGGTACCAATCAGGATAACAGTAATAACATGATGAGACATCATAACAGAAAAATCCTTCCTTCGAGTCTCCCACATCAGAAGAGCAGCAATGCTATAGAGGTAGAACCCACATTGGCACATATAGTAAATCTTCAGGGGAAACCTGCAATGAGAAATGAAACAGGACATGATATGCTATTTAAAATGCTAACCTCTACTAACTGCAAAACTCAAATATGACTATGAGTATCCTATAATCACTATTTAGATAAATGAAAGTAACCAAAAGCATATATTCTGATTTTAACATCAGTATCTAATCCCTGCCACTGCTCATGAGAAAAAAAACGCTCTAAGAACAATTATTAGTTCTCTTTATGTAGTTGACCATCTTTAGAAACCAATACCAATCAATGACATCCAGTCAGAAGGATAAACAAGCTAACTAAACCATAGCCTGTAAACCACATAGAATGGATCAATGCATGTGTGTTTAAAGAAGGGAGCCATATATTTGCATTGTTTTGACTACTCCTGGAATCTGTGATTAGTCATATATTAATATGCATCTATCAAAATCAAAACTAAATGGAGGAAATAGGACCTGTGTTGAGTGTTCAATTCAAATCGGTCTATTCGCGGAACTTTTTTTTAAATTTATATATATATATATATAAGGTGCACTTATCTGTGTCACTCACAAGCATCGCCCTTAAAGTTTTCCAACCAATAAAAGAATAAATTTTCAGTTTCCAATAACCTCTCAAACACCTCTTCCATCTAAGTTGCTGCTTTTAAACCAACCTTCTATACTTAACATTAAATGAAAGATGCTCTGAAAATTTTGTTTAGAATTGACCTGTGTAAAAAAAATGTAAATTACAAGAAAATCAATGATGAAAAGTGAGCAACAGAGAGAAGGTCTGCCTAGAAACACCTACATATAAGGTCAAAGGTAGTGAAAAACGCATGTCTTTCATGATATGGAAAGAAAATTTGCATTAACAGAATGGATGTTGTTCATCATGCTAGAATATGAATTAATTACTTCAACTCTTGATTTGGCCATTCTCTGAAGTATAAACTTGTATCTCTGAACCAGGGCTCATGGTAGATGGTTTTAAGAATCCATACTTCAACAGTAGCATAGTAGGTTAGTTTCCACATTGATTCAGAGCATTTTCCAATCTTTGTTCGCTTTGCTTCAGTCATCCTTAAACGACTAGCACCCTTGGTCAACATCTTGGCAGCCAACCACTGTAATAACAACAACAACAAAAAAGAAGAAATATGAATGAAAAATATCAGTTTAAAATATTTTTATATTATAATTTAATAAATTCAACAATAAAATATGGATAATAATTGCTTCCATAAATGTTTTTGCCACAGCCCACCAAAAAGATCCATACACACTGCATGAAAAAGGCAGTATTCAGAAAATTTCCAAGTTGCTGTAAAAATTCTTTTATCACCGTTGACGATATGCATTACTAGAAAAGATATAACATGCCATCCCTATAAATCATTGTTGGTGTCTGCTTGACAAGTAAACATATGTAGGAAACGAAAATAATATTTTTCAAAGACCAATCACCATAATGACAAGGGTAGACCCTTCTCTCTTCATCTTTGCAGCATGTTGTCGGTACATTCCACAGCAAAAAAAAATTTCAGCTTACAGTGCCTTCCTTTCATTTTACTTCCTTACTTCTATCAGTCAGATGAGAAACTAAGTCTCCTTACAAAAGAAATTGCATGTGTGCAACTCACGCTAACAGAAGATGAAACCATAGAACACAGCTGTGCCATTGTCATAACGCGTTCATGAGAAGACGAGGACCAATCAAGATATATATATATATATACAAAGCCAGACACTAATGAAACTGCCAATGACAATTGACACTCCCAAAGCAACAAGAATAATAATATCAACAAGTATTTGTGGACAATGGAAAGACCACAGCATTAGACAAGTTAAGAACACCTTTTAAATGTCAAGGACCAAATACAACTGGAAAGGATGGGTCTACATTTGTGTGGCTACTGGCTACACTCACATAAGCATGAGAGGCATTTGAAATTCAAAATGAACTTCGAACTAATTCAATTACAAGTTCTTCATAATCTGATGGATAACTGTGTATTATTGCATGTACCTTAGGTACTGTAGTTTAAATAAGCAACACAATCTGAATGATCATCATATGCACTGTTGGAGGTTTGACTTACAAAGTCAAAATAATGCACACCTGATTCCTATAACTACCACATTCAGAATCTCATTATCTTCAAATTTGGCAAGGTTTGATTAGCAAATACTAATAGTACATATATATTACCCTGAAGCACTGATGATCAGCTCTATGTCTTGGAATTTGGAAATAACAAAATAAAGCATTGGTACCTTGCCATATATGTGCTGTGTCAAATTCTGGATCAGATAATAATTTCAAGAGTCCAAAATATTCCAATGAAAATAAAGGTCCACCTATAACTCTGTAAGAAAAACATCTGCTTCAATAGTATAAAAGACACAAATGTTCACCCAAGCCTTTCAGAGGTTCCTGTCATCCACCCCTTTCAAGCCTTTAGATGTCCTAAATACTGTAGGCTTCTATACGGGATATATGAAGCTAAGCAACTATATGACTCACTCCAACCTCTCACTAGTTAAAAGTAATGAAGAAATTGAAGAAATTAAAAATCACTGAACAACTTAACCCGAGATGAATGAGCAGAAACAGAAGATACAGTGTTGGACTGTTTATATAATCTCATGTTGATGAATCAATTTGGTGCTAATTGATCCGTTCTTTAGACACTTCTAGTTGACAGGTCCACTAAAAGATCCTTAAAGCGCAAGCCTAATTTGATTAAACTCCAAGAAACTAGTACTTGAGTCTTCTGGCGATTAATGTAATAAAAGAACCACGGTCTTCAATGGAAAACAACAGGAGTTGAAATATTATCAACCACATTAAGAGCAAACAGTTGTGCGGAATTCAAACTGGCCAAAGAATTAGGAAAACAAACATGAATCAAGAACAGCTTATTTCAAGTATCCAATCGTCTAGGGAACAATAATTTGTTGCGGAAGGGAAATCAACGGGAAGCTTAGGACATTGAAAATGAAAGAATCTTACGCGGAAGATGAATTTGTCAAGGAAGGCCCTGGCACCGAAGAAGCCAATAGAGGAGTAGATCACGAGAAGGAAATGCGAGGCGTCTGGTGCAGCATTGTCGCTCCAAATGGAATCCATGCTAGAGTTTGAAGCAGAGTGTGAGAAAGAGGACTTCAATCAGATAGTGAACT
Source organism: Ceratonia siliqua (assembly GCA_034509205.1). NCBI lineage: Eukaryota > Viridiplantae > Streptophyta > Magnoliopsida > Fabales > Fabaceae > Ceratonia > Ceratonia siliqua. The sequence goes on from JASKGM010073693.1 coordinate 12,612, forward strand.
AGTTGCAGAGATCAGCCATTGAAACGCAAGGAATTCATCGGACTTGACTTTTCAGAGATCTAATTTGCCCTAAATTTCAGGGAAAACGGAGAGAGGAGAGAGACTTTGTATCGGGCAGAAGAGAGCGGGGGAAGAGAAAGAAAGCAAGAAGGAGGGAAGGAGGGAAAGTGTGAGCGAGAGAGGTTGCAACAGAAATGGAGAGGATTGGGGTTAACCATCTTCAGAGCTTTATTTATTGCTCCGGGTATCTTTGAATGTGAGTGATTTCAGGCGGCGGAGATGTGGGTCCCTCATCTAGCCACACGCGGCAATGTTTGGAATTTTTGTTTTATTATTTTTTAAATAATCCTTAAAAATAATTTTATAAAATAATTTTATAAAACAAAAAATTTATATGTTTTTTATCAATTTTTTTTTCATATTTTTAAAAAATAAAT
>JASKGM010073714.1:0-15641 GCA_034509205.1 Ceratonia siliqua
TATGAACAACTCTTTTTTTCTTTTTTTTTTCGTTTCGTTCCGTTTCGGTGGAATGTCATTTCGTTTCGGTGTCTCCCAAAACAGAAATTTTTCGAACATTTTGAGCGTTTCGCTGAAAATTTAGTTCCTTGGTTACCAGCTATAATATATGGTGGAAAGGAATTCTTATCATAAATGGATAATAAAAAAATTATTAAGTTGTTAAATTTGATGTATTTATAAAATTATAGTCATGTCACCTATGTAAATTAGTTGATTTATTTTTAGTAACATAATAAAATGTGTTAAAAATACATATGATGTCATTTTTTATAAGAATATGGGATAAAAAAAATTTTTAGTGGGATAAATTTATTTTTTATATTTAATAATATATAAAAAAAATAAAATGTTGTGGGGGCAATTGCCCCCACTTCTTACCACGTGGGTCCACTACTGATGTTAATAATCAAATAACCTCATAGTACAGCTACAGCCTCTGCCTTGCCTATCAGCCTCGAGTTGTGCCTGTGGTTTGTAGACTTCAGAAAAGTCTTGTCACTCGGCTCTCTTTAGACGAACTAGATATTTGAGTTGCTTTGTTTTTTCATAAGAAACCGATGTACAATCCTATTTCTTTCCTCCGCCACAAGTGAGGTTTGAAAAAAAAAATCCTATTTCTTTCCTTTTTCTTTTCTCTTGAGCAATGCATACTTTTGTTCTGTTTTTCTCTTTCCTTTGATAAAGGCCTTCTTTGCCCCTTTTGCGTGTATGTCATCTCTCTGTAACATTCATTTTCTTTCAAGTAAACGAGAATATATTCATTCCTCATTTTGTTCAGGTACTGTGTAAATAGCTTTGTTTTAAAGTTCCCATTTTGATCAAACAAGTTGAAAATGGTTGGGTTTGAGTTAAAAAGCCTCTCAGCTCCTCCAATTGCAGATCAAGCATGGTCCACTGCAAGTCTTCCACCAGCAGATTTCCGTCTTCTCCTTCTTCTTCGTCAGTTCATTTTTTTTAAAAAAAAAAACACCACCAAACAAAACTTTTGAAAACCGGTGAACTTGAAAACCGGCTAGTTTTTCCATTTAGACCTCAATTTGTCGATTTTTCCACCGGATTCTTGAACTTTAGTTTTTTAAGGTGTATCGGACCGATCAAGGATCCAGTTCCCAATTAAATCAATCTTACCAGCTCGGTTGGTCTGGTTTTAAGAACCATGAATTTTAACTTAGATGGAAAACTTGTTGATATTTATCCAATTCTCACACACTTAATATAATTAAGAGTAAATTACTTTCTTATTTTTTAATATGTCATAGTTACACGATCCTCTCTTTTATTATAAAAACATATGTAAATTTTTTTAAAAAATTATTACAACTTAACCCAATTTTAAATTTAATCTTACTTAAGTCATTTATAAGTCTAAAATACCCTTTGTAAAACAAAACAAAATTTGTAAAACTCAAATTATTCATTTATTCATTCTCACTTAATAATATTGATGTAAAAGAAAAAACAAAAACACATTGAATAATTATTTAAAAAAATTTATAATTAATAATAGGCAAATTTAAATGTTCATACACTTTGAATAATTTTAAAAAGTTTTTTATAATCAATAATAGATAAATTTAAATATTTTTAATTGATATTTTACACATATAAATTATTTAAATAAATTTATATCTAAAATTAAATTAAGTTATAATATTTTTTATTTTTAAAAGAGGTCTGTGTATATTTTCATAATAAATAAAATGATTATGTAATTAAGACATCTCAGAAAGAGTAATTTACGATATAATTAATAACTAATCATATAAAAATCACAATATTAAAATGTAAGTATATCACTATCCTTAGAGTTACTCTTGATTTAAAGTGTGCAATGCATGCTAATTAATTTTAAGAATTTTTTAAAGACACAAAAAATCACATTTAAATGATAAGATAAGCTATTTTCTGCCGCTTGAGAAAAGTAAAGAATTAGAGCGTCTAGCTCATTTGGCCATGCTGCGGAAGAAAAAAGATTATTTATTTTTAGAAAGAATTGTTTTTTCCTTTTTTCTATCTATGTTTAGCCCACAGAAAAAACATTTCTGAAAGATGTTAGTATCTATTTTTTTGCTGTAGGAGAGAAGCAAGAAATTAGAACTTCTCATTTAAAACAGAATTAGAAGTATAAATTAATATTTTGTAAAAAAAAATTCTTACTCAAACAAAAAAAATTATAAATATTATCCCAAACATTAATATTGCTAAAAGAACTCGTTAAAAAATTTAACCATACAGAAAATTATTTATTTGTTACAAAGCTTTAAAAACAGGCAAATCTAAAAAAAAAATTATAAAAAAGCAAAACTTTTGCAGCACAACCAAATAATCTGTAAAGCATAATGGAAAGCAAAAGGTAACATTTTTTAAACACAATATTCTCACTCAAATAAAAAATAAATATACAAGAGAGTAATATGCAACTGAATCGCTGCAAAATCACTTCTCCTTTGCTAATTAAATACAGGTTCTTTGGAACATACCCTTTAATTAGAAACAGTACATTTTTTTTTTCAATAGTTCATTGTTGATTCATTATACACCTCTAGATGTCATATAGCAAACTACAGTCCACCATAAACACAAAAAGGAATAATCAGAAACAAATGAAGCAATTAAAGTAAAGTACGTTCATCTTATTCTTCAATGTAGGTTTTTGAAAGACGAACCTGCAAATATGGCCCTTTCAAAGGAAAATCAGTCTGCATTTGTAAGCCTCCAATCATCTAATCAAGATCATCCAAGATATTATCCAATAAGCCTACGTTGATCCCATCTCATTCACCAGATAATCCGATTGGCCTGATACGTTGTTGTCATTGGATTCATGAACTTCCTCCTCAACCTTATTCTCACTCACCCGATCTTTCATTGAACCTAACACGTTGTTGTCATTAGTTGATCTTCTCTCATAATTACCTCATTCACTTAGCAGATCATCCAATGAGCCTACTTTGTTCTCATTGAATTGAGCTTCCTCCTCAACCTCATTCTCACTATCTTTCCAAGAGCCTATGTTGTTCTCATTGGATTGGGATTTTTCTTCAATCTCATTCTCACTCAGCAGATGATCCAAATAATCTAAGTTGATCTCATTGGATTGAGTTTCCACCTCAACCTCATTTTCATTTAGAAGAAACTTCCATGAGCCTTTGTTATTCTCATTGGATTGAGCTTCCACCTCAACCTCATTGTCATTCAGAAGATATTTAGATGAGCCTATGTTTTTCTCATTGGATTGAGCTTTCACCTTAACGTCATTCTCATTGAAAACATCATAGGTATACTTTACTTCAAGATCTGCAGGAACTCGAGCTTTCAAACCTATTAGACAAAGTCACCAAGATAATGATCCTCGAACATTTCTGGATAAGGATAAAGCCCACACAACTGGAACAGGACTACATGAATGGACTGCCACTTCTGTTACACCTCTATTTCCTTCCTTCTCGTATTATTTAAACTAGTGCTTATCTGTAATTCAGTAACTATCTCAATTTGTTATGTTACATAACTTACCATGCAACCTGTATCACTAATATAAATATAAGCAATACACTCAGTACTTAGTATTGATAACCAAGCTACATTTCCACAAATCATTCTTCGTTCATATTCTTTCATGGTATCAGAGCTTCCAAGTGCACGCTCTTTGATCCTAAGGCTTCCACATCACCTGCTACCTTCACCCCACCAAACCTATTTTAGCTCATCTCGGTGCGACTCGATAGATCAAACTACTTGAACTAGATGTCTCAATTTATCCCAATTCTCAAGAGCAACAACTTGCTAGTTGTTGATGGAACGGAATCATGTCCAGTACCATATCGTCCCATAGAAGAAGGCAAGGATGCTGCAAATCCAAACCTATGCTACTCTCTTTAGGTGAAGAAGGACCAGTTTGTGCTCAGCCTCCTGAATGCATTTCTCACCGATAAAGTACTATCCTATGTTTTCGGCATGACCTCGGTGCGTTAGGTATGGCTTACTCTTGCAAATAGAGGTATGGCTTACTCTTGCAAATAGATTTGCATCACATTCTCAATCATGAATCGGCCTCCTACAAACCAAGCTGCAGAATCTTCACCAAGCAAGATTCTCATGCACTAACTTCCTACATGAAGTTAAAGTCATTATGGACCAACTTGCAGCAGCAGGACAACCAGTCCTCGATAAGGATCTCATTGGTTATGTAATTCAAGGGCTTCACCCCTCGTTTAACCCCTTCTTTGTATCTGTTTCTTTCGCTTTGCATGCAAGCTCAATGTCGTTTAATGACTTTCAATCCAAGCTCTATCTTATGAAATCCTCTTAGCTGGACAAAACCAATATGCAAACAGCGAACAATCTAGCTTTGCAATGTTTGCCAACCAGCTTGGCAATCAATCAAATGCCAGGACGCAAAACAAAATAGGACGAAACTACTCCTACAAAGGAAAGTCCACGGCTCTACACTCCAACAATTCACCTAACCAGACAAGTGGGCAATCTGACCCTTACTCAACATCACAAGTGCAGGTTTCCACTCGGTCCAAATGCCAAATATGTGGAAAAACAAGCCACACTACTCTCAATTCCTACGATAGAATGGATTATGCCTACTAGGGATGACACCCACTGGCACAGCTAGTTGCAATGGTTACACAATCTAATGCTCTAGTTGAAAATAAGCCTTGGCTACTTAATAGTGGAGCAAACCAACACATTACCAATGATCTAGCCAACTTGACTCTACATGAACCATACTTGAGGGATGACTCAGTAGCAGTTAACAGTGGTACAAACCTTCAAATTCAAACCATTGGCTCCCAAACATTACACGCACCTCACTAATATTTTACATTGCCCTAATGCCATAGCTAATTTCATCTCTATAAATAAATTTTTCCTTTATAATAATTGTTATTTCATTTTCACTGAATCTCATTATTTTATCCAGGATAAGCAAACAGGCATCACATTGTAGGGGGAGAGTGAAGGTGGCCTATACCCGCTGCATATTAATAATAATAAATCCAACAATAAGTGCGTGCATATATAACTCACCTTGGTGTCAAAACATCCTAGGAGATCTGGCATGCCAAGCCTAGGCATCCTTATACTCAAATGATTAATAAGGTAGTTTAATCCTTCAAGCTTCCAGTAACAGGCTCACTCAATCAAGACTAACTCTGCTCCTCATGCCAACTTGGCAAGAGTAAACTGCTTTCCTTTCCTGACTCCACTAGGATCTCTCAAGGACCACTAAATTTAATTCACTCTGATGTCTGGGTTTCCCCCATTGTTTCTGAAACTAGGTTTCGATTTTATGTAATATTTGTTCATGACTATTTCAGATTTACCTAGTTTTATCTTATTATTTATAAGTCCGATGTGTTTTCATGCTATATCAAATTTAAACTACTTGTTGAAAATTTATTCTCTGCAAAAATTAAGCAATTTCAATCAGAAAATCATGGTGAATATATCTCCACATAGTTTACAAATTTTTTTCAATCAAATGGAATGTTTCACCATCGTACTTACCCTTATAAATATCAACAAAATGGAATTGCTGAGTGAAAACATCGCCATCTTGCAAAAAATGGTCTTTCTCTTCTTGCTCAATCTCACATTCCCCCAACCTTTTGGGTTGAAGCCCTGTCCACCGTAATCTATCTCACCAACAGGCTCCCTACACCAGTCCTAGACAACCTCTCACCCTACCAAAAACTATTCCAACACTAACTCAATTACCTTCACCTTCGCTCCTTTGGTTGTGCATGCTATCCACTACTTTGGCTATATACTTCCCATAAACTTACATTTCAAAGTAAACAATGCTTATTTGTTAGATATACTTCAAATCATGAAGGCTATAAATGTTGGGACCCACTATCAAAGAAAATCTATATCACTCGACATGTTGTATTTGATGACAATATTTTTCAGGATTAGCACAAGCTACTTCTCCCCTTCCACAATAAGAGTCCACCATCACTCCATCTTAGGTATTCCACAATGACCTATCCTTTCCTACCTTTATTTCTGCCCCTGAATATCATATTACCTCTCCATCCCATGCAGGCCTAACCACACAACCTTTACCTGGGACCTCACACTCACTAATGCCACTCGGCCCACACACTTCCTCAGCACCCATAAACACCTTACCCTCAACGTCTGTACCTGGACTCACTACCAACTGATGGACCTAATGCATCCTTTTCACTAGGACCCAACAGCCCAACCTCATACTCACTTACTCCGCTCAGGCCACATTCCCCTCTCCTACCCGAAAATACATCACCACCTGAATCCCATACAGATAACACCTCACCCTCACCCGAGCCTTCTCCACTTGCTAATGACCTTCCTCGTATCATTACCAGATAACACACTAGCTCGTCTAAACCCAAACAATTTCCAGACTACCATACCTATTATAGCACTAAAGATCCCCTTCAAGCTCACCATATTTCTACTACTATCTCTACACCATCTACCTTCTCTCAAGCAATTAAGTTTAAAGCATGGACTAAAGCCATGATTGAGAAATTTGAGGCTTTGCTAGCCAATGGCACCTGGTCTCTTATTCCAAAACCACCTAGTTGCAATGTCATTTCCACCAAGTGGGTGTACAAAGTTAAGGAAGGTTCAAATGGCAAGGTAGAACGGCTCAAAGCCCACCTCGTGGCTAAAGGTTTCCACCAGGTCAGTGGTGTGGATTACTCGAAAACCTTTAGTCCAGTGATTAAGCCAGCTACAGTTTGGGTTCTTCTTACTCTTGCCGTTCATTTTGGCTAGCTAGTCCATCAATTGGATATATCCAATGTATTTCTCAATGGCTACCTTCAAGAAGAAGTGTATATATCTCAACCTCAAGGCTTCATTGATCCTGCTCATCCAAACCATATGTGTCACCTGCACAAGGCTCTTTATGGCCTAAAATAGGATCCCCGTGCTAGTACACTAGGCTCTCACAATGCCTTCTTGATTTCAGGTTTGTTGCCTCAACTCTAGATATTTCTCTTTTCATCTATCATCACTCGGGCTAGCACCTCTTTGTAATCATTTATGTCGATGATATTATAATCACTGAGACACACAAAGATCTCATTGTCTCGATCATTTCTCACCTTCAGAAAGAGTTCAAGCTCCAAGATCTTGGCAGCCTTGGTATCTTCCTTGGTATTCAGGAAACTCGTGATTCCCAAGGATTGCAACTCAGTCAAAGCAAGTATATTATTGACATCCTCCATCATTCTCATATGGTTGGTACCAAGCCCACACTTGCTCATGTGTCTTTGGTGCCAAATTACATTCCACTACTGTTAACCCTATCTAGAACACCATTGAGTATCGGAAGGTGGTTAGGGCTCTCCAATATTGTACCCTCACAGCCTAGATTCACTATTAATCAATTGTGCAGGCACTTACATTATCCTTCCACCTCTTACTGGGTTGCTGCTAAAAAAGTCCTTCACTATCTCAAGGGCACACTGGACCATGGTCTCTATTTCAAAAGCAACAATCTTCAACTCTCTGCCTACTGTGGCATTTACCTCGGTCCTTGTCGGCGCTTCACCACTAGATATGATATTTACTAGATATGGCAATCCCATTGACCGGCGCTTCACCACCAAATATGCCATTTACCTTGGTCCTTGCCTCATCTCTGGCCTAGTGTGCCAAGAAACAACAAGTTGTTTCCCATTGAGTACGGAGGCAGAATATCGTGCACTTTCCATGACAGAAGCTAAACTCTATTGGTTACAAATGCTTCTCCAGTACCTTCGTCTCCCACTTACTTCTCCTCTTGTGATCTGGTGTGACAACCTTAGAGCACTTGCTCTTGCCTCCAACCTAGTCTTTCACGCTCAAACTAATCATATAGAAGTCAATTTTCAATTTATCCATGAAAGGTAGCAAACAAAGACATCCGACTTCAGCACTTGTCCACTGCAGACTAAATTGCCGACATCTTTACCAAGGGACTCTCAATAGCTCGGTTTCAACTCCTGCACTCCAAGCTAATGGTTCAGGTACCCCTTCTCAACTTGCAGGGGGCTGTTAGACAAAGTCACTAAGATAACGATCCTCCAATAGTTCTGGATAAGGATAAAGCCCACACAACTAGAACATAAGTACATGCATGGATTGCCACTTCTGTTACACCTTTGTTTCCTACCTTCTCGTATTATTTAAACTAGTGTTTATCTGTAACTTTGTAACATCTCAATTTGTTGTGTTACATAACTTACCATGCAACCTGTATCAATAATGTAAATATAAGCAATATACTCGGTACTTGGCATTGATAACCAAGCTACCTTTCCACATAAATAATTCTTCGTTCATATTCTTTCAAAACCGCCATCAAGACCATATATTTCTTCCCCTTCGGTCATCAGAATTTCATTTTTCCATATACCCACTAGACCCTCCAATGGTGAAAAGAGTCCTATAGTCATTAACTTATTCCAACTCTCTTTATCATCACATGTATTTAAAACCCACATATCTGTGCAGTAATCCATATTTTGAGTTTCTGGATGAATAAGCATAGCAATTGTATCCTTATAGACTGCAAGTTTCTTATACACTAGTTTACCATATTTCACTGAACTAGGCTTTGTTATTCTTCTAAGCTTCTCACTACTTGTATCATATGAAACAACCCAATCTATGCAATTTTCCAACTTGGTTGATTTTGCCAGCCAAAACAGAGATCCATTCAGTGTCACAGCACGGTGAAAATAGTCAGCATATACGTAATGTATACTTCAACAGTAATAAAAGGTAATTCATCATATTGAAGAATGACAATCTTGAAATCATTATCAGTGGAACTAAAGCAAAAGTCTATGACCTTAAAGTATTTCCAACGGATTCGTCTGAATTGTCCAGTCGCTGGGTTGCAAGCGATAATCATAGAAGTTGGGTATGATTGTATTACAAGCACAATGAATCAAAACTACAATATATTTTCCTGCGAAAATCCCATTGAAGGCGTCCAAGAATAAGAGAAGGGTTTTTCTGGGTGGAGCTGCGATGGTGGTTTGAAATGAAAGTGAGGGTTTTGAAGAAATTGGACCAGCCTTGGGACAAGGACTGAAATCGGGTTAGGGATTTCACTGGTAGCTTGGTGAAAATGTCTGCCATTATATCACGAGGTAGGGGAGGACGACGCAATTGAGAAGCCATTTCTTGTGTTTGAATGGAGAGAAGAGCGAGAGAAAACTGAGGATAATAGTACAGGAAATTTGTCTCAATTTTGCTGTAATTCTTTGACAAATAGACTTCCTGTGGAACTAATTTTTATTCATATTCATTGTATAATTTTATTCATAATATTAATAAAACATAATAAAAATTTTTATTTTAAAATTTATATTTATAAAAAAATTAAAAATTAAAAATTAAAAATTAATTCTTAATAATATATTTTATAATTTTAAATTTAATTTTAACAAAAAAATTAATTTTTAAATTATGTGATAAAATATCTTTTTATTCAAACGCTATGAAAAAAAATTTTACATAATATTTTTAATAATTTTACATGTACAAAAGTATTTTTATAGTTTTATATTCAAATGCAAATAATTTATTTTTTAAGTAAAATCACTTATATATAACTACATTTAAATACTAAATATCTATTTTTTTAATTAACACTTCTATTCTAAATACTTACTAAAAAGTACAAGCTCATCTAAATAATTTTATTACTAACCCATTTAAGCTTTTATTGTTCTACAAGGAAGGGATAGATAAATTAGAAAATGTTTAGAAAATCCTATTGTTATAGGATTGTACCATGTATATTTATTAAGTTGATAACATATTATATAAGTATTATTCTTATACATAGGAGCATCGAAATTAAATCTCCCAAGATCAATGGTAGTATATTCCAAATCTCAATTAGGTGAGTGATATCCCTATCCTAGCCTACAAAAATAAATTAATGTTATTTTATTATCAAGCTATGTTATATCTCTCTTATTAGAACAAACTTTCAACTACGTGTGTGTGTTCGATTAAGTGAATTGAAGATTGTCGTTATCAAAGAATATATATATATATATATATATATCATAGAAATTTTGTAGTATTGATTTATTGAAACTTACTTCTCTAGAGGTTGTAACTTTAGAATTCTCCTTAGAGTAAATGTTCTACTTTGCCTTGGGAACTTATACATCATTAACCAAGTGAGAATAATCAATAAGAACTTATTGATCAACCACAATTTAATTCATGATTCCTTTAGAAGGTCATACTACTAAAATAAGAACTGATAAGGTTCACAATGAAATTATATTCCTCCAAGTAAAATGCATAGCAGGTCATACATCACTTAAATTAAATTGAAATCTTAGGCTGTATTATGTTTCTTTGGATCTTAAATGTATGAAACTGTTAAGTTTATCTCTTTAGAGATTTGATGGTTGGGAATTCTTTATATTGTACAAAGAAGGTTGTCATGCATATAAAATTTATTTCAGCAATTAAAGCTTATTACATGTTAGAGTAAGTAAATTTAGCAAAGTATTGTTTGGAGGTATTATGGAATATGCATGTGTATTGTGTGAAAATTCTTGAACTTCTTGTGCATAATGAACGAAGGTAGTGAAGTATATTTTCTTGTTTATACTATGGGACTAAAGACACATACATATTATCTTATCAAACGATGGCTTCTTCATATGTGATTTGTTTTTCTTGAGAACTGGATCGGAAATTGATGAATGTAAACCATGTGAGATTTTGCATATGACTAGTACTTGATATATGAGTTATCAAATGAATGTTATCGTTCAAGTATATGATACAGATATTAATTATGATATTACATTCCTATTCTTATATGGAAATTTGCAAGTATTTGATTTTCACATGATATGGAAAGTTTTATAATGATAACTATATATGTGATACATGAAAGTTGTTTTTGAGTGGATCCTTTAATACTTCCATAGAATAACTAGGTGTACCTAGAAAATATTTGTACCTAGAAAATATTTATCCATGGACCACATGTACATGTTGGAGTGATAAGGTTGGATATTTGGGATAAATACATGTCTAGCATCCGTGAGTTATATTCGCTCTAGATGCATATATATTAGCTAATATATGAGGGGTGCATATAGTATATATTTGTCTATGGACCACATGTTGGAGGAATAAGGTTGGATACACAGAATGGGTATATGGTCATTACATGTATATGTATGTTTTTCATCCGTAAGATTGCCCTAGATGTATATGTTACATGAAAGAGTTATTTATGTGAAGAGTAATTGGATCCGTCTCCTAAATTATGTAAATTTCATAAGTTTTATCAGTATAAGCATATGAAAAGTATGTATGTTTCATACATGAATGTGAAGATATACATCTTATTTTAAGGTGATATTGTTTCATTAATTTCAAATTAATTTTATCACTTGATAATAATTCATAACGAATATGAGTATAGAGTATGAGGTTGTTCCTGGCTTGTGATTTATTTTATACCACTTGACTAATCATTTAAATTGATATGAGCATTAAGCAGCTATACATAATGTCAGCTGACTACCAAGGTAAACAAAAGGTTATATGTCTGAGTTATGAGTTTTTGTTTCAGATATGTTATATTTACAATATGTATACATACATATTTGTCATTAAAACATTTCAAATTATAAACTACATAAGAATTTATTTGTATAATACTTATATTCTTCAATATTGAAAAATTCTCACAGTGCCTTATACGACTCACTTCTCTTTAATTTCTTTAAGGTTGCTCAGAGGACGAATGAAACAAGTTTCTAATAGTTGGACAGCTGGTGTAGGGCAATGCACAATCTCAATTGGAAATTATGTAATTATATGTTAGTTTTTTTATTATATATTATGTAGCTAGGTTGTATTGTAAAATTACAACCTTGATGTTAGTCTCTCTTATTAAGACTCGTAGGAGTTAGTCTCTCTTATTAAGACTCGTAGGAGGTCATTTAATGAGTAATTTCTTTACATGCTCTGAATTGGCGTGAGATACTCTTTCTAATTTAATTAAAGTATTTAATTGATATTTTACTAGTTCTCAATAACCATTAATTTTTTAAAGAAAAGTATTAATGACTAGTAAATTAATTGAGGTATGTGTAAGCATAGACACATTCTGACTGCAATATAATAAATCACACTAACAATTTGTGAAATAGAAACTCGTCAAATATAATTAGAAAAATAATGAAAAGTTCAAAATAAAAAGGTAGAAATAAAAAAAATCATAGGTAAATTAAGGGAAGCAAACGGATCATTATTTATCAAATTAATAATAAACTACAATAAATTAATAATGATAAGTTATACCGATTAAATATAGGTAATAAATTGAATTTTTTTGGGAATAATATTAGTATATATTGAGAAATAATTGGTAAGTTCATAATAACAGAAAAGGTGTTAATTTATTACTTTTAAAAGAAACATACCATCATAAAATTTAAGATTCATGAACTTAGGCTAGCAATTAAAGTTTTAACAACGCAGGATGTTCATAATTCTGCATCAAAAACACATAGACAGCAAAAGATGCAACTAGACCATATACATTCTAAAATTCCAAACTTTATTGCTTCATCATGCTCCTTAGAAGATATGCCAACTTCAAGTATAGTGAAGTCAAACATTAAGGCAAGCTGACTCAAAATGCTGATGTGATTGAGGCACAAGTCAATTCTCATCCACATACATTGTCATTCAAATAAATTTTAATATATGAAAAATATATCTAAGTGAAATGAGTTTTATATGAAAAATGAAAAGAATCCATAACCATCATTAGATGAATAATTAACGATTGAGATTAAATCAAATAAAATAATAAATATTCATATTTAAAAAAAATAAAAATCCTTAATGTCACATCTTAATTCTGGGCATGTGATCGGCGTAGAAAACTATCTTTAAAATAATATCCCACAAGTCTACACATAGACATGTGCACTTAATAAGAACCAAATACTAAAATGGCATTCACCAGCAGGATGCAATTTGAAGGAGATCTTTAGAAAGATTTTGATAAAGTCTCCCCTAAATTTTGAAAGTTTCCCACACAAATCATTACCAAACAGGGTCAACAGGCCCACCAAAATACACAATTAGACCTCAGTGGTCAATAGATAAAATTTATACAACACATGTTCATGTTACACCACAGACAAGACTAAGCAGAATTTTCCTAATCCAACTGTCCAAACATCAACAGCTCGCCCATTGTACTCTAGGAAAAGCCTACCAACTCAAGAGGCAGAATATTGGAGAAAGCTAGAGAATCAACGGGAAGGCCACCTGCAACCAAAACTAAAAATGTGGGGAGAGAGTGGAGTGAGTCATTTAGACTCAATGAGTGGGAAATACTCACCAAGGGATACCAAGCTTCCCAGGTATATTACGTAATTACTATCACCGAGCAATTAAAACAAGTATTGATGCACCAAAATAACCAAAGTAATAACATACATATCGTCAAGCATCTATATATATATATATATATATATATCACAGTAATAACGCATTATTCGTTGAAGCAACATGAATACACATGTTAAAGAAATGAAAACTGTAGATCTGAAGCTTATAAAACTTCTCAAACACAAAATTTAAACTTTTGTCGTACACAAATAATAATCTTTATTTAAAATAAACTACCATCAAATCACATAATCTCAATTTCCATCTCCAGGAACCCACTCAACCGGAGAGGAAATCATAAGTTCTCACCTTCGGGATTCCTTACTCAACCAAAGGGAGGCTTCACTGGGATTCCTTACTCAACCAGAAAGCAATACAAAAGTGATTCTACACTCCTCTTCCGAGATTCCTTACTCAACCGGAGAGGAGGCTCCGTTGGGATTCCTACCTCAACCAGGGAGAGAAGAATCAAGCCCTCTACTAGGATTCCTCACTCAACTGGCAGAGATTGCGACTTAGGTACACTTAGTGATTCTACCACAAACCAACCACGGATCCCACAATAATTTAAATCAAGCGAACCTCATATCTTTCACAAATAACATTTCCACAATAATGTTCAAATCCAATAATATCACACTTTCACAATTTATTCTTGTCACAATAAAATCTTTCATATACCAATAATCATAACATTTACTTGCATAATTTCTAATAACACATAATACTTTCACTTTATGATTTTTAAATCAACTTTTGATTAACAATAATTATATCATAAAAGTTCAAGCATCCTTAGTAAGTAGATCCACTCACCAAACAAGGTTGAAGGCTTAGGACTCAAGCCTAAATTATCCACTTGAATGAACCAAGGAGTCCGAAATTTTCCACTTCACGGTTAAACTGGACTTGAGGGATTCAGTTCTGATGTTCCTAATTATAAAATATAATATACATATGATACATTAGCAACTTGCTGTATCAACTATTCTTTTCATTAAATAAGTTTTTAAATTTACCACAAACCCCAATTTCCTAACAACTATATTAAGGAAACCACAATCCAGCAACATTACCAAAACCTAAATTGTTTATGATTTGAATTAGCAAAAACGCGTGTAAGAATTTAGCATCAAATAGAAACATGAGGAATAAGGAAACTTTCGGAATTTAGTTTCAGGAAAACAGAACACAAGCTTCGTGTGATAATGGAAGTAAAAACAACTTCAACTCATGATACTGTAGCCTCTAGAATTATATTAAAAATTTTCAACTAAATGGAAGTAGCACACTGATTAAATAATCTTCATGAGATCATACTTCTTTCAAGACCCAAGACCCAATTTAAACACATGCAGCGTTAAACGAGAATCAACCATAATAGATAAAATCTCATTACTATTCTTTAATTCAAGACTGAGTCAGGAAATAAACCTTGTATCAGGGATGGGTATTAAAACATCTTTAGAACAGAACCAAATGTACAATCCCAGACCGTCAAAGAACTAAATATGATCAAATAAGCAAAAGGAACAGGGCTCAAATAATATTCAAATTAAACTCGGTTCTTCCAAAAATGATCAATCGGAACCAAATAAATAATCAACCCAAAATTACATTTAAAAGAACCAAAATTTGTACCACCCTCGACTCAAGAAATTTCTCAAACTGAACTTAAACAAGAACTTGCTTGGTAGAAAATTTTTTGAAGGTTGAGCATCAAAAATCACAAAGAACAGGGGAACTATTGAATTCAAATCTCAGGGAAAACAAATTGTATGCCTCGGACTACTGTTGAAACTAGACAACTCCACAACTCAGAAATAGAATCACTCCTAACTTAGCATAGGTTGAAATAACACAAGAATTCTGAAACTTCAACACTAAATTTTACTAAACAAAGGAGCCATTTCGGAACGTATTTGAAGGAGCCAAACACAACTTCAGAACATAGGTAGAAATCCCCAAATCGATTCACCCATCCTAGGAACAGAAACCCCGAAATTAACTCAAAGAAATCCCTTAATCACTAACTCCAAACACAGCAGCAGAATCACATTTGAACTCCATATGATTTGGGTTTGACAGAAAAAATTCCAAAACTTTTCGAGCATCAAGACCGAAAAAACAGAGAAGCTACCGGA
>JASKGM010073746.1:0-15638 GCA_034509205.1 Ceratonia siliqua
GCAATTATCATCCAAACTTGCAAAATATGTCTAACTATGTCAGCTGAACACAATAAACACTACAGAAGCCTATTTATAAGGGTTAATTTGTGTATAAATATCATGTTTATCAAATGTTTTTTTAATTATAAAGTATTTTAACATAATAATAATAATATAGATATATATAATTAGATAACATAGTATTGAATAATTATATTTTCATTTAAATAACATTAATATCATTAATGTTAATAAATTTTAACAATATGTGACATATATAAAACTTAATGCAAATTACATATTATACTCCAAATTTCAAATTACACAGTACATAATCAACAATGATCATTAAGAAGATTAAATCAATTAACGGTATAATGTCTATGAGGTAAATATCCAAAATATGAATATAATCTAAGAGGAAATTGATAATGTCTCTCCACATGGTCACAATAATCAATCCAACTCATATTAAAGCAATAAAAATTATCATAATCCCTATTCTCTTTTTTTTCCCCCCGTTTCGTTTCATTTCAATTCGTTTCTGTGCTTTTCGTTCAATTTTCACCGAAACGAATCAAAATCTTATGATTTGTTACTATTTCAAAATTAGAATGACGTTTCGATTTCGTACGAAATCAAATTTTTTGAGTGTTTCGATCGAAATGCTCAAAATTTATGGGCTATTTGGAACGGTTTTTGTTTTATTATTTTTAAAAATAGTTTTGGAAAACAATTCTAAAAAATAATTTTATAGAACAAAAAAACAAAAAGCTTGTTTGGATAAAAATATTTTTCATCAGTTATTTTTTATGTTTTTCAGAAAACAGATAAAGAAAATAAGCTAAAATACAAAAAAAATTATTTTTATTTTTTATTTTCTAGTTACTATTTGTAATATCCAATTCAAAAAAAAATTTAGGGAGTAAGGGCCCGAGAGTAAATAACAAAAATAAAAGGACTAATTAGCAAATTTTTTTAATTTCGAACTTATAGAAATTACAGATGGGTCCTCCTTCCCCTCCCCCTCAAATACCCTCCAGAAAGCCTCTCCCCTCAATTTCTCCCCCTCTGAGCCGCTACACGAGACTCCCTCTGCAAACCGAGGACCGTCCTCTACTCCTTGCGTTCACCCCCTTCGTCGCCGGTTCACCACGCTGGTCTCTGTCTCACCGTCGCCTCTTGCCGTTCACTGCTGGTTGGGTGGCTCAGCTTCACAGCGTACCAGAGTGTCTCCAACGCTGAAATAGTCGCGGGTCCGATCACCTCCGGTCCTTTCTGGTACCCGTGGAAACCTTCGTTCCCGGCGTCACTCCCGGCGTTGCCCGAAATTGCAGCAGTGGCCATTCCAGTTCTCTACCTTCCTCTGTACGTTAATTCCCAGCCACCGTGGTTGCACTTTTCTGGTGACATCCGTGACTGAAGCAGTGTAAACTCTTGTTCTTTTTCCCCATTAATTCCAGCGATTATATATATTCTCTGCCATCTAGATTTCTGCTCTGGAATTCATAGTATAATTAAGCAAACCAACTTTTCTGAATTAACGAAACCAATTAAATGTTCATATTACAGGTGTTTTTCTTAAATAAAAAAAAAATTTCAGCCATATCTGCCTAGGTTGAGAGTAGTGAATTTCCTAAATTCAAAGGCTGTGGACACTTTGAATTTGATTTAAGACGGTAGTTTCTCTTTATATTTCCCTGAACATGGAGTTTAGACTTGAAACTCTTGACACTGCAGAATGAAGAATCTGAACGTATAAACTGTCCATATTAATATATTAAGTTCATCCATGATTAATAAATTAAGTTGGTTTCATCCTGAAATTTTAGTCACAATTAGAAAAAAGTTCAAATCATAAATGAAGTATTTGATTCAATCCTCAATTGTCAGCATCGTGTGATGTGGTCCCTTGGGAAACTTCAAACTCTGTGGGTGATTAACCTACATTAGATAAATTAATAAATCTCACATACGTCCATTGTTAGTTGTGATGGTCCTATAAGGGGCAGAGTAAGTTTGGAATGCTAACATGGGAGTGTACATGTTATAACTATAGGTATACCTGATACAAATTCTTCGAACCTGAACTTGTCCTAAGGTAGATTTGGGTGGAAGATAGTCACCCCGTTACCTACAGGTAAGTGGATTCTTACTTACCCCTTGATGCATGAATTAATAAAAATTACCTCGTTGATAAATGACGTTATTTGAGCATGTTTTTTAGGAAAGTAATATGTGTATTTATCTGAATTTATTATTTTTTCTATATTATGAAAAATATCTGAATCTGGATATTGTGGATGTACGAATGGTACAAAATTTATAAAAGTAAATTTAGAATTGTAAATTTGGGATCCGTGGTAGAGTGGTGGTAGAACCACTAGGTGCAACTAGGTCGCAACCTTTATCAGTTAAGGACAGTTCCTGATAAAGGGTACTTCTGTCAGTGAGTGTAGTTCCTGACAGAAGGTTGAGTATTATTGTGAATGGTTCCTCCGGATGAGAATGCCCGGAAGATAACAGAAAATTTAGTTCCCTTCGTTGAGTGAAGTTCCCGAAGGTGAGAATCAGGTTACCCTCCAGTTGAAATTTATTCTCTGGAGCGGGAACACTATTTTCTCAATCTGGGTTCTCCCCTATGTATTAATGGATCCTAGGAATTTTACTTTGATTAAAGTATTTTTGAATATACTGTGATTTCAAATTTTACATTATTAAATGATGATTAAGAAAGAATTATTTTCTTTCCTGAACGTAATGTGCATTAGGTGCTTACTATGTTTAAGAGTATAAAAAAATGAGATTTCATATTATTTTAGCGATAATGCACGTTACAGGATGGGGTTTATGTATCAATCTGTAAGTCTGTTTTCTATTCACTGAGTCAGTGGACTCACCCCTCACTTTACATTTTCAGATCCGCAGATTGAGAATTCACTTTCAGCTCCGCCTGCACCTTTTGAACCTGCTAATTAATTTGGTAGGGAATCGTCCTGAACATTAGTATTGGATTTACTTGAGGGTTGTGGACAAAGTTGGATAGGACTTATTTATGATTGTTTGATTATTAATTTGTTTGCATTAATTCTGTATAAATTTGGTAGATAATCCATGATGGACTTTTATTGTTTTTCTGATAAGCCACTGAAGCTTCTGGTTGAATGGTGGACATGTCCACCTTTAATATTAGCAGAGTGTACCCTGGGATAGTCCATATTTTAGGGGAAACTCTGCCGAAATTTCCAATAAAATTTTAACTTAGATTATTTTTCTATTATTTTTTTGAAATGGCATTTCAATTTTACTGCTTATTTAAGAATGATAATTACTGTATTGGTATTTTAGGCTGATAGGTGGATTACCTGAGGGGTAATTCCCTACGCCGGTCACGTGTCCTAAATTGGGGCGTGACACTATTTTTAAAAATAACTGATGAAAACATTCACCCAATCAAATTTTTTATCTTTACAAAAAAAATAAAAAAATTATTTTTAAAAACTCTTTCAATCATGCCGTAAGTTATTTGATTTCTTCCTAACAAAAAGCATAGTCGAAAAGAATGAGAAGTCTAAGCTATCCCACACCCCATATTTTTTTTTTTACTTTTTCTATTTTTTAGGTTTTTTTTAAAAAATTTTTTTACTTTTTAAAAATAATTAAGTATTTTTTATCTTATATAATTTTTTCAAAATTTTTTAAAATTTTTTTTAATTTTTTCTTAAATTTTTTTTATATCTCTGTTACTATTCATCCATAATTTTTTTTACTATTCATTTGTGACTTAAAAAATTCTACAAAAAATACAAAAATATTTTTAAAAATTCTGAAAAAAATTTATGATATAAAACTTAATTAATTAATTTTAAAAAACAAAAAAAAACATAAAAAAAAAGTTTAAAACTCCCTACCGCCCACATTAGTGGGCGGTAGGGGAGTATTCACCAAGGAAAGAAACAGGCAATCTGACACTGTAGTTGATTTTGGTGGATTTGCTAGTCGGCCACTTTAAAAAAAGAGTCATGTTATTTCAACACCCTAAAATATCCACACCTCCCACATCTTCCTTTTTTTCTCTCTTTCTGCCATCTCTTTTCTCTCTCTTCCCTCTCTCTTCTCTCCTCATTTTTCACTTGGGGTGTAAGAGATGTTGATGTACGGAGATGTAGAAGTAAACTTTCCCTTAAAAAAACTATATTTGAAAGCGACAAGCAATTTTACTCCCGTAATAAACAAATGTTTAATTATTTTATTATATTTATTAAACCAGTCAAATTTAAAAAGTTTAATACTCAATTTATTTATTAAAAATTAATTAAAAATAAAATACTATTAATGTATTTTATATAATATCTTATATAATATATAAATAAATTATATATATCAATATAAAATATTTTTAATATTATATTCAATCATTTTCATTTATTTATTATTAATATTACACCACTTTTATAATATGATATTTATTTTATTGAAATTTATTTTTAATATATATATATATATATTAATCTAATTTAAATTTGTTTTATAAGAGTTAAATTTACATGAAAAATTATCAATGAAGTTGACAATTCAACCTAAACTTTAAATTATTAAAATGAGACCAAAATGGGATATTTTGTTTCTTTTGGCAGAAACGTCCTTTTCGTTTATAAATATATTATACGGTTAACCACCAAACAATAAATAATAAAATTTTGTAAAATTTTATAACAAAATAAAACATAAATTATTTTTAATAATTATATATAATAAAATATTATTAATTTATAATACATTTATAAACTTGATATGTATAAAATTTTAAAAATAATAATATAAAATTAAAATTAAAATAATTAATTAATCATTATTAATAAGTATATTTAAATTTTACTTAAATAAATTAATTTAATTGTTGAGTTGTTATTTTTTTATTTATAAAATATAAATTATGATAAAATTTAATAATAATTATGATAACAAAGAAAATTAAACAAGTTTCAAATTAATAAATCTACCATTATAAACTAACCAACCAATGGCACTAATTATAAACACAAATAAAAATTTGTACATAATTTTTTTTAAAAAAAATCGTTAAAACATATACATCAATGTAATATATAAATTCATCATTTACAGTAATTATTATAATACTTAATATATCATATACCATCTTTGATAATTCTAAAAATTAATATTTATGATCCTTTTAATATTACAAGATCTATAAATTTTTAAAAAAATTAAATTAAATTTTAGCTCAGTTAAATAAAGAGACTTTCCATTATTTATTATAAATTAACTCTTAAATAATATATACTCATATATTATTTTAAATACAGTAACAAAAAAATTTAATTAATTAATTAATTATATTATATACTATTAAAAAAATATAAAAATTAAAAAAAATTAAAATTTACATTAAATATATTAAAATTTTACACTTAATTTTTATACTCCTTCCCACTCTAGTATTAGTTTATTGTAAGATTTTGTGAAGCAAAAAAAATTTGAAAGACTTAACTTATTAAGAGCTAATTCATTACAAGGTAAACTTTAAACGAATGAAGTCAACAATAATTTTTATTTTTGAGAATTAATTTTTAATTTTTGTTATTAAAAACTCATACTAACCTTTGAAAAAATAGAGTTGACCGCCGGAGCCGAGTACACCTAAGGGAGTGATTATTGATATTCATTGATCCTGGCTTTTACTAATTAGGGATAGGGATAGGGATAGGGATAGGGATGGATTTGGCTGTCAGGCTAACTTTAATACAACCGTACTGCATACGAACCGTTGCATCACATCAAAATTGAAGGAGTGCAGATATTTTTTATTTCTTTTTATATTATATAAATAATTAAAAATAATAAATATTTTATAAAAATTAAAAATATAAAAATAAAATTATTGATAATTTTTTTCAATGTTTAAAGATTATGAATTATTTTAAATTTTATGTCACTAAAATGATAAAATTTGAGTGGAAAAGTTTAGTCTTGAAAATTTCATGATGAAACCATCTCCAAGATTAAAACTATTACTGACAATTCCAAAATTTTATCAAGTTGAGCAATTGTTTTAGAATTAAAATTTTATAAATTAAGATATTATTTAGTTATACATTCTTAAAACATATGATCTCTCGCAAAAGGAGAAGAAAGTCGAGGATTGGATTTAGCCCCCCACGTTTTATTTTTTAAATAATAATAATAAAATATTTAATTTTAAATTTTATAAAAAAATATATAATGTTATTAATTTTTTATGAACATGTAATTAAAAAATATATTATATATTTTTAATGTTTTAATCTTAAAAAAAGTATGAGTTTAATTCAAATGACTAAAATAAATGTTTAAATTAGTTTTTATCAAAATAATAGGATTATATAATATTTTTAAAAATGTCCTACTTAATAATTTGACAATAAAAAGTACTTTTTTAAAAAATAGACCAAACATTAAGAATATTGATAAAAATATTTTTTTTTAAATATTTGACCAAACACTAAATTTTGTTTGTTACAGTGCTTTTTACAAAATTAATTTTGAAAAAAAATAAAAAATTTTATAGCAGAGCCAAACATGCACTTAAACTTAATAGGAAATAAATTCCTTGGGCACAAGTGACGATGCACTAAGTGCGTGCTGTCCCAAAATTGTTTTTTCTAAAGAAATATAAGTATTTTTTTTAATTTTTATTGTTTGTATGAAATTATTTTTATAAATATTTATTTTAAAAATAAGTAAAAATATTATTTTTTAAGTAGAAAAATGTTGCTTAAAAAATAATCAGATCCAACGAAAGAGAGAAAATTTTGTAAACCAATATACCCCTAAAATATTTCATAAATTTTAAAAAAAATATTTTTATAATTTTACATATTAAAAACTACTTTTATATTTTTGCATCTAAACGCATAACGTCTGTTTTTTTCAGTAAAATCACTTATGTGTAACTATATCTAAATATTAAATACCTATTTTTTTAAATTATTTTTATTTAAAACATCTGATTAAAAGTACAATCTCATCCAAACTACCCCAACTATAAGGCAAAGGCAGAAAAGTAAGGGGGAAGCAGGAGAGTATCCCCCTTAAGTAAACCAACTTACCAGAACTAGCAGAACATGGAAAAGCACCATTGAGAGTGAAGAAGATCAAAGAAAATGAAGTTCTAAATCAAACTGCAAGCTTATTATATCAAAAACAACATAGAAAGAGGCTACTGATGAAACCATTTTCTATTCCCTTATTGAAAGAAAATAGAAGATTCAGCCATTGATATGTAGAGTGAACAGAACACCAAATGCTGGAGAAATCAATTAAGGTCTAGAATTAGCTTCCATTTATTAGTAATTACTAATTACATAATCTTTGAAGCAAAGACAGTTATATAATTTCCAGACACTTAAAACATTTTTAGCTGTGTGGAAGAGGAAAGTCAGAACCCCTGTTGGCTGTTTTATAAACACTTGGAAACTTGATTGTAGTAACCATCAAGTCTTTCGTGTCTTTTTAAGTCATATAGGAAAATGGTTTGAACTACATATATAATATAACAACGAAACAAAGAAAAAACACCCAACTAATTTCCATTTTACCACAACAAATGATGCCTTTGTTAAAAAAAAATACTTGTTTTATAAAATATATTATTTATAAATTTGATAAACTCACTATTAATTAAGAGATTCAAGTATTAAGATGAATTTTTAAATAAAAAATTTATAAGATAAACTTACATGCCCATGTATGAATGAAGTTGACAATTCAACCAAAATGGAATTTTCTTGGCAGAAACTCGCTTTTTCTTGGTGGGGGAGAGAGACAGAGACTCTATTATTGATTATTGATATGGATTGATCATAACTGTACGGGCTTTAGGGATAGAATAACGATTACTATCACACGGACATTAATAAACACGGACCCTACGATGTCGTGTTATGTTTACTCTGTCATTAGTCAAAGCTTTTACTTAATTGATTGGTACTAAGTAAATAGTAAATACCATGAAACTTTCACTGCCTGAGATTATTTACTACGCAAAATCAAATACATTGAAATTAAACTTGAATGTTCAATCCTTAGAGTGTGCCACTTTAGTTGATTTTGGTGGATTTACTTGTCGGCCATCATATCATATGAGAGATGGAGCCCATCAAAAATTTTCCCATACCCCCAATGATTCAATAATTTTATAATAATACGAAAAAATATAATATAATATTTTAAATATAATATGTTTAAAAATATTAAATAATAATTTACTCTCAATTTTTTTTAAAAAAAATAAAAAATTATTATATTTTAAAGCAACAAGCTTTGCTCATATAATAAATAAATAAATTTAATTTTTTATTATATTATATTTATTAACCCAATCAAATTTAAAAATTGCATTGCTCAATTTAGTTCAACAGAGAGTTAATTAAAAATAAAATCTTAGGGATTTTATTTAATATATCTTATATAATATTTAAAATATATATATCAATATAAAATATCTGATTTAGTTTTAATTCAAATCAAGTTCATTTGATGCCCATCTTCTAAAGTCATTGATTTGCAAGCAATGGTACAACATAATTAGTAGCCTCATCTTCATTGACGCCGCCGCTCAGAATCTGTTTTGATCTTTTAAACACCTTTGCCTAAAGAAAAATATAATAATTTTCCAATGGCAAGACCACATATTTTCTCAGTGAAGGAACATTGTGAACCATCATCATTAGTTCTTATTCTTTGGCAACCTGTCCCTACAAAGTTCTCCCTCCACTTTGTGGAGTTTAAAGATGGTAAGTGTAAGAAAGAATAGTACAATGTATTCTCCGAGGACATAATTAAGGCTGCTTGCAATGATATGATTTTGCTTAACAAAGTGAAGAAACATAGATTAGTAGTGCTTAATCCTGTGACTAGGAAGTTGATTACGCTTCCTCTAGGAACTTTATCTCCCCCCGAAAAAGAATCTTATGGCTTTGCTTTAAGCAGTTACATAGGACTGTACAAAGTGGTTCACTTGTTTCATGATGAATTGGGGTTTGTCAGCTGTGAAATACTTGATCTTGAAAATAGAATACGGAGGGCAGTAAATGAACTTGCTATTGGACTTTTAAAATAGTTTCGATATAAGCATGTTTCAGCAGTTGGAGCTTTGCACTGGGTTCCTCAAGTTGATGGAAGTGAATACATTGTGTCCATGGAAGTAGACTCAGAAGTTTTACACCATAATGTTACCCAAAAGCTGCAGGGCATATGATAGATGAATGGTTTTCTTGGCTTGGTCATTCATGAAGTTAACCTGATAGATATATGGATCTTGAAAGGTATTACAGCGGAAGAATGGAAAAAGCATCACAGGATCATGGTGGGTTGTTTGTGGAACATGGTTCTTCTTTTCAGTTTAAGGATCAGTGAAGAGATGAATTTCTGGAGGGAAGATGGGTCGTTCTATTCTTATGATTTCCATCTTCAGGTGATGAAAACAGTTGAAGAGGAAGTTGAATGAATTCCTTCGTGGGATTCATGCTTACCCAATGTCAATTGAGTGTTTGTGATATTAGCAAAGGCTTTTGCTATCCTACAAATAGAATGGTAATATTTTAACTTAATGTTGGGAAAAATAATTCTTTCTTCTTGTGCAATTAAAATAGAAAGAAAAATTTTAAGCAATAGTTTTTAAGACATAATTTAAATTCATATTGCAAGAAAAATAAATCAGTAGACACAGAAATTTTTAACGTGGAAAAACTCTCAAAGTGAGAGTAAAAACCACGGGACTTGGTCTAAGAAAATCATCCACTAATAAAAATTATCGAGTACATCAATAATTATCTTATTCACACTAAGGCTCACCACAATAACAAACACATCAATAATAAGGTGCAATTCTACCAATTATCTACAAAAGAAAAACTCAATAAATAGTATCATAAACCCAAGTAATAAAAAAGACAACAATTAGATGGCACAACGGAACACCAAAAGCAAGCCTTCTTCCTTTCAACTGCACAACTCACTTTCCTTGCAACTAACAAATGAAGCTGATTTAAATGAAAACAAAAGGGCCAAACAAGGATCATAGAACACTGCCCAATAACTAGCATTACTCCATGTTTTCCTCTACTCTGCAAAGGCCCTGCAAAATTTAAACATGATTTAACGAACATTTTTACCCAAAAAAATCAAAACAGATGTTAAATTAATTATAACTTGTAGTTACACAGCAATCAACATTGATTTGAAACTAGTACTTATTTACACGGAAGGTCGTATCTCAGTATTGGTACTTTCAAATGACTT
This sequence comes from Ceratonia siliqua, assembly GCA_034509205.1. Lineage (NCBI taxonomy): Eukaryota > Viridiplantae > Streptophyta > Magnoliopsida > Fabales > Fabaceae > Ceratonia > Ceratonia siliqua. Next base: position 10,288 of record JASKGM010073746.1, read on the forward strand.
GGAGTTAACAAAGAACAAAAGTTTTGTTAGAGCAGTAATTCATTAGAAGATATAAATATTAAGCACAATGGCAATCTTGGGCAAGAAAAAATGATTCCACTTGCTCATTCTCTAAATTTGCCAGTCCAGAAGCTTCCATGCAATCGTCTTAATAAATTTCCAATCTGAAAATATTTTTAAGTCCTTTACACCAACTAGAGAAGTAGAAGAGAAGAAGGTATTCACTTATTTTTTTCAAATTTTTTTTTCTCTCGAACTGAAGATTTCCCATAATGACTAAAAATATCTGCAACCAAAAAATTGTACATGTCTAATTTTAGTATGGCATTGGTATCATCTAGATAGATATCTAGAAGGTATATCAAGTATAATTTAAATTTAAATTTACAGAGATTAACAAATAGATTTATGCGAAAAGTTTTTGCTGCCAGTTAGTTGCAAAATTTCAAAGAAAGAGAGAGAGAGAGAAATTTAAAATTAAATAACTTTGAAGAAAAGACTGACGTGTAATTTGAAGATATTATCAACTTTAACAAATGCAGTACAAATCATCATCTCATAGAAATTTGCTAAAATTGCATTTGCAAATACATAAACACATGGAAACCTTGATTATGATAACCAAACCATCAAGAGATTCATGCCTTCCTGAGTCCTATAGGAAAACGGATTAAGCAATAGCAACTTACAAAAACTCTCCTTCTATGTGAGGATCGGATTAAAGCCAAGACTCTGTGATTCTTGTAGTTAGGATTCCCACCTAACACCAAATGTCTGATATGTAGTTTCTGTCAGCAAACAATACCTAATTTTTCAAAAAGTAGGAAAATATTTTGTTAAATGTAATGTATGACTATATCATTTTTCTTTTGATCACTACTTTAGAATAAGTACCTATAAGGGCATAAGAAGCAAGGTTAGGTCTTTTAAAATTGATCAAATGTGATTTGATAAATTTTATGCCAATCTTATCTCAATCATGTTTTCCTCTGCAAATAGCAAACCCGATTTAGCAAACATTTTCACAATAAAAAAGAGAGTTGATGTTCAATTAATTCTAACTCACAATTACATAATTAGCTTTAATCTAAAACAAGAAGCATTTGTTATCTCAGTATTTGCCAATTTTTCAATTCCATTAATAAGCTTTAAAAGGAACAACTGATTCAGTTTATATTTTATGCACAATGAATATCTTGGGCAAGAAAGGATGCCTGCACATGCCTCATTCTCTAAATTTGACACTCTAAAAGATTATGTGGAATAAAGTCGTTATAATTCTCCAATCCAAGAAAAGAAAATTCAAGTCCTTTGCAATAAGAGAAAAGCATAAGAGAAGAAGATATATCAAATAACTTTCTTTCATTTTTTTTTCATCCGAATTGATGATTTTCCATAATGACTAAATGAATATAGCGATCAATATAATGTGTCTAATTTCAATATGGCATATCTCCAGAATTAGTAATTTCAATCTAGACATATCTCCAGAAGGTTTATCAAGTATAATTTACAGTAATTAGTAAACAAATTTATACTGAAAAGTTTTGCTATAAGTTATTTGTGAAATTTTGGTGTTTGAAAAAACATGAACACGTTGAAATATTGGTTATAGTAACCAAACCATCAAGTGTCACTACAAGAAAACATGGTTTTTCTCACGGACTTTCTCACGGCAACAAAATCTGTGAGACTTTCTCACGGAATTTCTCACAGACTTTCTCACAGAGGATATATTCTCACGGATTTTCTCACGGATACTCATCCGTGAGAAATTCCATGAGAATGTCGAGAGAAAAACCGCGAGAAAAAAAAGTTCTCATGGTTTTTCTCACGTATTATTATCCGTGAGAACTTTCTCACGGATAAACATCCGTGAGAAATGGTAATTTTGTAAAACGCAACGTTTTATTTTCTCTCGGATACGCATCCGTGAGAAATTCCGTGAGAAAGTTGACAAGTTCTCACGGATTTTCTCACGGATGCTCATCCGTGAGAACTTTCTCACGGATGCTTATCCGTGAGAACTTTCTCACAGATATTCATCCGTGAGAAACGGGAATTTTGTAAAACGCAACTTTTTATTTTAGTTTCTCACGGACAAATGTTCCATGAGAAAGTTCTCACGGATGAGCATCCGTGAGAAAATCCATGAGAACTCAGGTTATATGCCCTAACAACGAAATCTCTCTCTTCAAACCCATCTTCTTCCCCGCGCGGCGCAGATGCAGACTCCGCTGAAGGAAAATTCATCATCTCGGCTAATTCCTTGATAATCATGCTCCATCCGCCGGCCTTCATCAGTTTTACAGCATAAAACCCCTCCACCGTGCCGTTACCTCGCCTGGACCAGCCACCATCGTCCTCTGCCGCTGACCCATCGCGACTCGCCGGAAAACAGCCCCACCAGTAGCTGTTTTGCTGTGGGTCTGAGTTGTTGAAGGAGGTATTTTATAGAGTTTGCCTGGGATTGAATATGTCTTGGGGTTTTGCTCATTTTATTGTGGAACATGTTCTGTTAGTTTATGCTAGTTAAATTAAATTATGAGGTAAGTTCTGTTTGGTTAAATAGTTTGCCCCTAAGAACTATTTGTAATCTGTCACTGAGTTATTAGAAGTCAGAATATAAATTGTTTCATTGTGGTTGGGTGGTCATCTGCTGTTTCACTTTCTATGTTTTACTAAAGTATTTATTCTTGTGCTGTTTTCGTCAAGTTGTTGCTGTTGGTAATATATTTAGGCTGTTTTTTTGTTCTGCTATAATACTGCTATTTTTTCTGTCATAGGCATGTGCTGTTTGTTCTGTTATGCTGCTGGTTTTTTAAAGGCATGTGCTGTTTGTTCTGTTATGCTGCCGTTTTTTCTGTCATAGGAAGTGTGCTGTTTTTTTGTTGTTATGCTGCTGGTTTTTTTTAAAGGCATGTGCTGTTTGTTCTGTTAAGCTGCTGTTTTTTCTGTCATAGGAAGTGTGCTGTTTTTTTGTCGTTATATTACTGCTGTTTTTTTTGTCATAGGAAGGGGGCTGTTTTTTTTGTTTTGTTGTGCTGTTGGTTTTTTTAATCAAGTAAGGAAGGTTGTTGTTTTCCTTAAGCGTTGCTGCTGCTTTTTGTTCCATTGTCAAACTTACTACTGTTTCTAAATAATTGCTGCTATTGCTGTTTTTTTTTGGTAAAGCATGCTGCTGTTTTTGAAGAAAATAATTGCTGCTGTCTTTGGGTTTTTTTAAGAAGTGTTACTGTTTTTATCTTGTTAAGTGGTGTTGATGTTTCTTTGGTAATCATGTTCCTCTTTTTCATGTTTAGCTATGTTATGGTCATCCCATGAGTAATGCTGTGGGCATTAGGGATCTACCCTCATTTGGGTGGTACATTACTTATTTGATATTTTGAGGTTTCTTGTTGTTTATCAGTCACATGCTTTTTTTTATTAGTTAAGATGTGTCAATTTGTAAGTAACTTCTATGTTGGGTTTGGGATCCTTTTTTTTTTTTTTTTTTCATTTTGTATGCATAAGTCATTCCTTTTTGTTGTTATCATATTTTGTCTATTTGTATTTTCCTTTAGTCTCAGTTTTTTTTTTATATTAAAATTCTAAACTTCAAAGGTAATTCATAAGGTAACCATAGTAGTTGGGGTTTCAAAAACCCTTTTCCGTAGATCTGCAAATCAAATTATTTTAAAGAAGGATCCAAGGCCTGAAATTCCTTAAAAATAAAAATATGAATTTCAAAGAAGCTTATTAAATAGAGATATCATCTTCTTCCAAATAATTAGGATCCAATGGCCCTTCAGAATAAATTCTCTGAAAGGTGTTCTCAAAGTCAAGAAAGTTTGGTATTACAAAATTTAATATTCCAAGTTAAGCAAAGGTATAAAGATTCTTATAAAGCAAATTAGTATTTGGCATAAAAAGAAGATTTGGAATGAGCTTTCAATGACCTTACACAGATTTTTTTTACGGTGAAAAGGTTTCAAAACCTTATTAAGAAAAATGCTTATGGGTTTTAAGAAAAGAAAAAAAGGAAAGAAAATTTAATGCGCTTTTTGAAATCAGGTTACTTTTCAAATTTTCATTTTAAACAAAACACTTTTTGAAAATTACACTTTGTGAAATAACATTTTGGCTCAATATTTTTATTTTTACCCATTATTTGAACCCCAAAACTTTTGAAATAAAAATTAGCTTGGAATGAAGCCATCATTTTTTGGTGATTCCAAGGATCACTATTTTACTGACATTATATGGAGAATTGTTTTTTTATAATGGTTGGGCTATATATGAAAATTTATTTTTTTTATAAACTTAATTTTTCATAAACAATAAATGAAAAATTATTTTCTTATATTATCTTGAGTTTTATATGAAGATTTATTCTTTTATATTATCTCATTTCATTCTTAGGTTTTGCGTAGAGGTTTATCCTTCTACATTGTACTAATCACTTAAAAATTTTGGGTGAAAATTAATTCTCCTACATTATCTTACCAAACTAAAATACTATCTGTCTTAGGATTGAAATGCTTTCTACCCTAGGTGCATTTCCAAAATACTATCGAAGTACGTGGACCTTGATCTCTATTAGGGTACGTAGGTCTTTACTCAGTAAGTCAGGTCCAGTTTTATCTTTCATCCTTTTTCTTTATCGTAATAATAAAAGGGGGTAATCAAAATAATTAAAATATAATAAAATTAAATCATAGACAATTAGGGGTAATCGTCCTTAGGAATGGATGTTGTAAGGTGCCTAACACCTTCCTAATACATAATTTGACTCCCGAACTTTTCTTCTGATTTCGAAGGCCAGTTTTTCATTGTCTTTTAGAGGATTTTAATTATCTTCCTCATTAATTGGTAGTGACTTTATTTTTTTATAAATATCTGTGTTTCGGCCATCCGTCACGTTGTGACAGTAAAACTTTTACGGAAGCAGTTTTTTAGATTAAAATTGGTTGATTTGCTGTTTGGTAATAATTTTTAAGTTTTTATGGCATATAAAAAGGACAATAAAGAATATATATATACATACTTGAAAGAACTTTGTCTTGCACTATAAAAAAAATTTACAAACCAATTGACGATTGGTAGGTTTGTCCTAGGCTAATGGACAAGGCTTGCATAATCAAAGTTAATTGAGCCATGTTCGTTTTCTTTGACATGTTATGTTTATCGCTTTTAATTCAAACTAGTTTACTCTATTTGATGGTGGGCCTGTCCACCATTTTTGTTATGTTGCTCTATTATGGAAATGTCCATATTTCTGGGGGCTTGTTGTCGAAATTTCGTTAAATTCGCACATACTTAGTGAGAGGTTAAGAAGTGTGAAATTTATTCTGTTATATTAATGATTACCT
>JASKGM010073757.1:0-15638 GCA_034509205.1 Ceratonia siliqua
ACTTGCTTTTCATCAATTACTAGCTATCGTTCCTCCTCTTATTTGACCATAAAATAGCAATACTCACAGTGCAGAGTCAAATAGTGGCATTGCACTATGGCCTTTCTTTTATTTTTTCTAGTTTTCTAATGTGAATTAGGTTTTATTAAAATTCTTCTAGTGGATGGCAGAAAGAGCTATACATACTCGTATACTTTGTTCCCTCCTATTCAGGGGACGGGACAGAGTAGATTAACAAACTAAATGAAATTATGAAGCAACCCAATACTCGCTCAATCTCTCACATTTTTGGAGGGATATTTAAAATATGAAAAATAGGAAGGTAATCAAAGGTTAAAATGTCCATTAATTTTCATTGCTACCTATGACTGCATGTTGCAGAGGTTGTCTGTAGCCAGAGTACTGACTACAGAATGCCTCAACAGAAAAAAGGGGGGAGAAAATCTAACAATTACAGTGTACTGCATGGTATTAATTTTTCAAAAATTAAATTTTGTTGATTGTGTTCTTAACCTCACATTTTCCTTTGATTAGCCACATGGAAAATCCTGGAGCTGAACAAAAGGTGGCGTGTGGTTAAGCTGGGACATAAACAAATACTTTTCAAGTTTTAACCAATTCTTGCCTCTAATTTTTCTTTTCATCCTCAGTTGAACATCAGTTGCAGGGACTACTCATCTCATCTTAGTTGGGCAGTTTCTCAATATGTTAACTGCATTATAGATTGTCATTTCATCAATTTTGTTTTCTGACAAAGAAAAATAGAATAACGAATTTTCTACCCCAGTCTTCATGTGCATTTCACAAGCACCCAGAAAGTTAGAAATGATAAAACAGAGTCACGTTTTTAGCAGGATGAGATTTTCATGACCGAAAGATAACCCAGAGTAAAGTTTAAAGTAGCCAACAATTCGTTTAAAACCACAGAAGCACCAAATCAGAAAGCATACTGAAAGTGATTACTATATTGGCAAAACAGAAATGGAAGAAAGTTTCGGTTCAGAGGGCTACGAAGTAATTACAGCAAATACAGAATCGACAAATTGGTTGATATTCTTGATTATCAAAAGGAACTAAATTGTGGTAGGATTGAAGTCAGGGGTTAAAAATGAGGTTCCCACATTTGCACTTCCAACTCATGGGCTTGTAGTTGGAAATGTCATCTCCCCTGGCATAAGCAATTGTAGAGAATGTTGAAGAGTTCATCTTCTCGTTCTGCATTTGGGGATTTGTAGGTACCTGAATAGCCTCACAGTGCTCACACAAGCTGCACCTTCTCTCACATCTCGGTGGCCTTGAACCTATCCGTGCTGTCACACTCGTCTTGTCCTCACCTACTATCTGCACAAATCACCAACCCGCGAGAAGTGTTTTTCATTATGCTAATTAGGAGTGGCAAGAAAACATTTTGGAGAACGATGAATCCTACCTCGTGAAAACCATTCTGTTTGAGAATTTTTCTACCTGTTACAACATGGAGAAGAAGATATCTATCAGTCCTAGTTCCCGCTTGTTTCAATTTAGCAGCATTAAAAATTGCACATTTACCTTCAGTAACAAATCCATGCTGGATCCAGCTTGAAACTATTAGAAATAAAAGAGAAAAGCTTATAAAGCTGAGACTGTGACAACAAATGACAGGATGATCATGCCTCATGTCAGCGAAACCAGGGAAATGGGAAGGAAGAAGACTCAAGCAAGCCTGGGAATTAGACGGAGTTAGGGAGCTCGAGAAAAAAATATGATAAAATTTTGAAAGTTGGCTGCAATTCCAGGGAAAAAGAGAAAGTATTAGGAAGAGACTAGATAGTAAATAAAGAGAATTTAGTAACGGAGTGAAAGGGCAAAATGGGATGTAGCAAACAGCAGTAACTGAATGATACCATATTAAGCAATATTGCTAAAATTTTATTGAAATGATGGAACATAGAAAAGGTAAACACCTCTCCTTCGGTTGACGAGCCTCTACTCAAACAACAAACCAAGATTATATGTAATAAATGCCGGAAAGGAGAAGCAACGGAACCCAGAGAACCGCAAATAGATTATATAAAAGACAGGTACCAGGCAGAAAGATGAAAAAGCCACAAAATTTACCAGATGTGAAGGAGAAGCTCCCACTAAGAGACATGCATTTACAGCTGGGGAATTCGGGTTTTAAATTTCTTTTTCTATATATTTTTGCTTAATCAACTTCGGTAGAGTGGGAAACAGGGAATGGAGTGGGTTTCTTGTAGTATGTGATGTGAGCAATCCCAAGTTATCACGCCATATCCCTCTCTGTCTGTGGGAAAGAGAGAGAACATAAATTCACTCAACATTACGGTATTATCTTTTCAATCAATCATTATGCAATCACATGAGTTGTTTCTTCAGCTGGGAGTTGGTAAGTCTGATTTCAAACATGCATACCTTCTCTTCTGTTCATACTGCTCTGCTAGACTAGCGACTGAATAATGAGGCTAGTAATGCTTGCATAACAACGAGAAATGATAAATACCCTTGCCTCACCCCCTTTTTTTTCCTCATTTTCTTGGAAGGATAACTTGGAACTCCAAACCAGATGTTATTTCAATCTTATTTCAAACTCCAAAACTATTATTTGTAATTACATTCACGTCCACATAGCAGCACGTCTAAAATTTATTATCAGCTTCTCTTCAAAGAAAATTCAATCTATTTAAAAACAACTAAAACTAAAACACTAGTTCATGGAAAGGAAAGCCCATAACATGACCAGTTAAGTCCCCGAACTTGGATTGTGAGTGGACAAAATTAGGGCCTCTAACTTCTAAGGCCTCAACCTTTCTTCAATTAATAAATGGACTAACTTTTTCGCAGCCCTTTTTCATTCGCTCTAAACGCAAATCCGTCATCACCCATAAGTACCTGGAATCCGTGGTGGCCCTATATGTCTCTGCTTGTGTTCCATGAGCGGAAATCATAAGATGTGTCGCTCAATTAAGTTTGGGACGAAAAGGAAACAAGCTGAATAGTTCCGTTGTGTATGTATGTACGTAAGTAATGATTGTTATAACCCAATGGTTTGTGCACGGTAGCATGATGGTAGTGTTGTGTGTATGGAATAATTCAGGAAGCATGGTCATTCTGACATCTATGCAGGTAAAGCCATGCTTTGCCACCTTTATTCGTTTGTTGATGACTGATACAAGCGAAATGGTTTACTGGGGTTCATCTGAGTCTGATAAAGAGACTTGCTTCTTGACGACAGCGTTAGATTTACAATATGATCACAATAGATTTGAGATTGAGGGGTTTGACGTCTGAATTGCTGGGAATTTTTAACCAAGAAAAAAGATGCGTCATTATCCCCTTTCTCAACAGCACAAAGTGTTAGCAAAATGAAAATGAAAGTAGTTGGTTATACAGTCTATTCTAAACCCTTAGCCAGTAGATGGATATTAAATTAAATAAGCAAACTGTCCTGCAGATAAAGGCCAAATACCACCATATATGATTGAATCACTGTCTGTCTACATGTTTAAATCTTAGGAGTTCCAATCTCAAAATGCTTCAACATCTTTGTTTCCATCTGACCTTGAAATCTTGGATTCTTTAGAATCATTAACAAGTTGAAAACTGATCTGTCCCTTCAATGATACAAACTTACCTTAATTAGCTGGTCCAGTTAATGATGGTAATTACAGAGGTTAGACGCATGTTAGCCCTTTGTATGTCACATAATATTAATTGAGACAAATAGTCGAGTTCACTCTATCCAGATATGTATGAGGTGGTTAAGGGATGCACATCAAATTAAAGAGAAAACAACTAAGATTCATTATTCTGCAGCTGTGTTTATAACAACTGGTCGATAAGCGTTCTTACCCACCCACGTTAGGATAACAGCAATTAATGTAATCACATTAAGCTGCTGGTTTGAAGTTATACCAAAGCCAAAGGGTTTAGACCTTTGTCATCCATGTGTCTACACGTCTACATCTGAAACTGAATGGAAAGCAAGTGGAAGGGATCATCTACTACACTCAAAATGCAAAAATCTGGGTCCTTCAATTATATTTGCTGTGCAATGCCGCTCCAATGAATTTATTTGTAGTGGGGTTTCTCTCTTAGTTTGGTGCATTCTGAGAAAAGGAAAGGAGGGAATTATCCAAATCCCTTCCAAATTCCATCAATGAAACCACTACCACTGCCTTTCTACTAAACCATGCATTTCAACCCTATAGAATTTTCCAACTGATATTGACACAGCACCGCTTGTCAAACTTATCTGTATGCCTAAGATGGGTTATATAACCACGACAGTATATCTGTATCATATTCATATCTCTGTATAAAATTACTAGGTGAATTTTCATCCAATATGAGAAAACCAGTAAGAAGATTCATAATTTAACTCACAAACCATGGTAATAAAAAAAAGCATATGTCAGATAAAGACCTAATTTTTTAATTATTGATAAGAATTAGTTTAGATAGGATATGAATATCCACTTCTCCATATCCTTAGCAATTTTGTAAAGAGAATTTTGGTACACCACTTTAAATGCATAGTACTGAGAGAATAAGTTGAGAGAGAGGACACGCATGTATGTGATTAAAACCCGTTGAAACACTTAATTTCCTTCTGATATGGTTGAAGAGTGAGTGATTTGCCTTAATTATCTAGAAACTCTATATATAGAAGATGAGAGATGGGAAAGAGAGTGAAAAATGACAGTGTCTCCAATATTCATTTAATCTCTGCGAAATCTCACTATTTGGATATCAACGTTAAAGAAAATATATTAAAAAACTTGGTAATGAAGCATTGAATAGGTCATGAATAAGATATTTTGGGTTAATTTTGGAGACTCAAAATCACTATTAACATTTATAATTTTGGTGTTTATATATATATATATATATACACCATTATGCATTGGGTCAAAATTGATATTAATGTGAACCAAATATTTAATTTGAGGATTTGTAATAGAAAGAATAGCAGTGGGTCCGAAGTAATAGGTACCGATTAATTGGACGTTCCAAATTAATCAACTTCTGTTGGTTGTCCATATATATATATATATATATATGTGGTGGCTGTCCAATGAATTTTACTAAACTAATATCAAACAAGTCATTAATTGACATCTTAGACCCTACACCATGTCATAATTTATGTGCAAGCAAATTCGTACAAACCCAAAAACATAAATAGTCAATATATAATATAATATATGGATGAGAAGATCATGACTACACTTAGGATTCTTTACTTTTATTTCCCTGCAATTAAAAAATTAAAATATCTATTTACAACTAATCCCTAGTTTATTTTTATTTGATAAGAATAGTGTGAATTTAAAACAAAAAAGCAAGTATGCACCATTGACCATGTATATTAGTGGGCTCCAATGGGCCGGCCCACAAGCTATGGTTGTGATAACAGTGTCTGTGGGGAGTCTTGAGGTTCCATCATCCATCCATGCTTCTCTCCAGTATCCACCACAAAACACGGAAGAGAAAACAGCACTAATAATTTAATAAATACTTACTTCTTTGGGAATGTACTTTCCATTAATAAAAGGGAAAGCCATTGCTAGGCTGCAAAGCACATGCTTAAATATTATTACCAATTTTCTGGGAAATACTAGCCAGTGATCCACAAAATTTATAATTATTCCATCCTAACCTGCTTCAATGCTAGTTGAATCTACATTATTTGGTGGTAGTTTGTACTTTGTACCATCAAAACATATATAAATGCTGTTCCTTTTTATTCATATTGTTGAGGCAGAGGATAAAATTAAGAAGAGGCGCCAAGCAAAATTACCAAGTGTCGGTTAGGGCCTAACGACGGCTCGCCATTAGCTGGACTGGAAAGCTAAGCTGACGTATTTTTCGTCGTTTCCAAATTCCCTTCCTTTGCTTTCTCAAATCTCGTATATAAATATGCCATTTCTCCAATTCCTTTCCATTCCAAATCATAATAATTATTCTCTTAATTAACTATGCCTATCTTTTACCCTCTAATTAGACATGTTAGTCTCTCTATGCTGTTATGGCTTCTCGTATCTGCTGTGTGTGTTTGCGGACGACCCGCCACTTTTCTGCAGGACTTTCGAATCACGTGGTCTGATTCCCATATCAGGCAAATCGATCAAGGCAGGGCCATCCAACTCATTCTAGACCAAAACTCGGGTAACAGCTTCTTTTTCCACCATTTTTGTATTTTATTAGATGCATGCTTCATTAATTACAGTGGTACTGGTAAATTAAAAATAAGATCACACCCAAAAGAGAAACACATACTCTCTACTCTTTCAGGATGTGGGTTCGCTTCCACGAGACAGTTCTTGTTTGGCCGTGTTAGCATGAAGGTCAAGCTCATCCCCGGAGACTCTGCTGGGACTGTCACTGCTTTCTATGTAAGTTCCAAGTTCCATATCTTCCTTGTTTAGATAAAGTTCATACTTTTGACTTGTTTAAGTTCTTATATAGGAGTTTTAACGTACATATATATGCTCTTGCATTAATTAAATTTTGGTACGTGGTAGATGAACTCGAACACCGACTCTGTTCGCGACGAGCTGGATTTCGAGTTCTTAGGGAACCGTAGTGGGCAGCCTTACACAGTTCAAACAAATATTTATGCTCATGGAAAGGGTGATAGAGAACAACGAGTCAACCTCTGGTTTGATCCTGCTGCAGACTTCCACACTTACACGATCTTCTGGAATCATCACCATATTGTGTAAGTGAACATATAACACAGGCTAGGCATGAGAAGTGATAGCTACCAGCAACTACTATAGATAGCATTAATTTGCCAATAGCCAAGTAGGCAATTAATGTCTTGCAATTATGTATATGCAGCTTCTACGTTGATGATGTTCCCATCAGAGTTTACAAGAACAGTGAAGCGAGGGGAATCCCATACCCAAAGACGCAACCTATGGGAGTGTATTCGACGCTGTGGGAAGCCGATGACTGGGCAACCAGAGGTGGGCTGGAGAAAATTGATTGGAACAAAGCACCTTTCTACGCATATTACAAGGACTTCGACATTGAAGGATGCCCAGGATCTGCAAACTGTGCCTCAAACCCAAGAAACTGGTGGGAAGGGGCTGCTTACCAAGCTCTTAATGCAGTCGAAGCCAGAAGGTACATGTGGGTTCGTATGAACCACATGATCTATGATTACTGCAAGGATAAGTCACGGTACCCAGTGACCCCACCGGAGTGCCTTCCCGGCGTTTAAACCCGAAATTCATATCACACTACTTTACGTACGTACATGTCCTTTTTTATACACAGTCTGCGTTATACAAGTATAATTAATGGGGTGTGTGGTATACAAGGTACATAAATGGTTCTTGGGACGAAAATCAGAAGCCACTGCTGGCTTTATCTCTCTGTATTTGTGTTCTAATAAAGCTCTTGTGCATTATTATCGTGCTGAAGATGAAGGAGGATATTTGTAAGCTGTAATATAGCAATTGTCAAATGTGAAATAATGAGTCGCTCAGTTTCTGGCTAAGCAAGTACAATAAATGGTTGGTCCTCCTTAACACTGCGTCATATTTATTTAAGGGAAATAGCTGAAGAAGTGGTCTCGCCTAGAGCCTATAGGTAATGCATTAAAACCTAGCAGTAAGCATCTTTATTTTGCTGCGAGCATCGTTATCTGCCCGTGTAAGATGTTTAAGTTCCGAAACACTTCTTCCCTTTTCATTTGTGCATTTTGTAATTTAAAAAACAAGAAAAAAAAAGTTTAATTAGCTTTAATAATTAACTCGCTCCAACTTTCAATATAATCCTGCACAGGCCATGGGAACCATACTCAAATAGTCATTACAAAAATATTAACTTTATGAGGAATATGTTGGTATATATCACAACCAATTAATTCCAAAAATAACTAGATTTTGCATAAGTAATATATACTACTTTTACATATTTTTATAAATCATTCCTATCTCAATCAGTACATAAATAAATTTGATAAAATGAGATGAGAAATTTACGAGAACTGAATTAATCAGATTAATAATATAAATCTTCTTAAACTCAAAAGTATGGATGAATACCCAAGTCATAAAAAAAAAAAGTGGTGTTCTAAATCTAATGGATTCTTAGAATAAAGAATGACAAGTTGTAAGTTGCATATCTTACGGGTGGAGGACGAGGGTGATGAGACAAGGAAAGAGAACATTTAGGCAACCCCAAAACAGAAACGGCAGCCACAGAAGCATCCTCTGCTACACAACAAACCGCAACTCACTCACTGTATTTGCGACATACACATGAAACCTCGTGGGATTCTGAAAACAAAAACAAAATTATATATATAAAAGCTTACAACACGACGCATGTTTAAAAAGCCAGCTTCATATTCTATGCTTGTCTCTCGCATTCCTGTGTAGCTCAAATCATGACCACTTTTTTTACCTTTCTTCAAACTTTGGGATTTTCCTTTCTTAATATTTTACTCACTTGCTTCAGTTATCTGTCCATTATATTATCTCTTTCATATGCACTCTCTTCGGAGTTCACATGTTATTATTTACTTCAAACTTAGTGCCAAGAATCTGTTACATTCTTAATTGTTCTTATTTTAATTTGTTCACTAAAATACCTAGTATACTCTATACACATTTCCGTTCCCCCCCCCCCCACCTTTTACTGTTAAAATAATTGGAATGCTCATTCATCATGTACTTAACGAGCTCATCCTGTCGACTTTATTGAAAGTTAGGAGTTATGAGATCACGAGACAGAGTGGTGTATATATATGGCACATTATAACTTAATCATTGAAATAGTTAATAAAACGAAGCGAAATTATTAATTCTTGTACATCAAAAAGTAGATAGAGAAGTAATAAATAAAATAAGCATATATGATAGGCATGCATTAGGGGTTGCCGAAGCAAGGGACAGCTCATGCACAAACATGTCAGATCATCACAAAAAAGAATCCATATTTTACACAATTCTTATATACTTGATACTCTTTCCTTGTTTCAAATAACAATAACATCCAAACAAGAACAAATGGAATAACATATTCCTTTAACCCTTGACATGTCCGGAAGCCACTAGTCTCTCTCTACCTATTATGCAGAGGGTTAGCTCCCGTTGGCACGCCTCTCTTGTCTTCCAACTCAACTTTGCAAGAGATGTTGCAGGCAGGGGAATCAATTCTGCTGAAATTGAACAAACCACTGGCAATACCAAGTAACCCAGAATTGCAAACTATGATCAGGAGAACCACCAGCACAGAAAGACCCATGTCACTAGGCTGATTAACGAAATTTGAGAAGCAGATACAGAGATAGTTAACAGATCAAACTACGATAGCTGGTATGTTGTAGAATTGCATCGAAAGAAAAGAAACTGGGAAGGCCAGATGAATATGCGGATCGAGTATCATATGAAACTAGATATGATAAAAGATGGCCGGCCTGGAGATAGTGAAAGAAGTGCTTGTGGAGACAGAGAATAGTGGAAGCTGGGTTGGCTATGACAAAAACAGTGGAGGGGTGTTATAAGTATACGTACCTTGTGATGAGAGTAAAATGGTAGTTGAAGGAAGCCCCTTATCTTGGAAGCTGGCGAGCAGCCCTCTTATCACTTACGAGAAAGCACCTGAATCACACGCCAGTGGAACTTTGTCTAGCATGACGAAGCCTTTCCTTAAATTTATTTTTTTCTCCTTTCCTTTTTTAAAGGGAAGATATCATGTTGTCTTGTATAAAATAATCAAATCTATCTATACCTGCTTTTCTATCCGCATCAACTTTTTTTTTTAAATGACGTTTCTAATCTTTTAAGGGACTAAGTTACCGTTTCTGTCTAATTTTTATTTTATTTTATTGTTATTTATTTATTTTTGAGTTTTTTTTGTATTTATATTATTTTGTATTTATAATATATTTTTAAACTTGTTGAGATGTTTTTAAATTTCTTTCTTTTTTTAATGTATAATTCTTTTTGAATTCTTTTTTATTGTTTAAAATTTTTTTAATTTATAATTAATTTATCATTATTGAAAAAATTAAAAACAAATGAAACAAATATTTTAAAAAAAATTAGAAACAATGTTAGTTAAATGGATCCCCCAAAACGGTGTATTCTTTGCTAATGTTTTTATAAAATAATTACAGTCATTAGTTATTGAATGCACGACCAATAGAGTAACTTTTTTTCTAGTGTGTTAATAGAACCTCTTTAAGGCATGATGATTGATGATTGGTACCACAACAGGCGCAAATGTTGGTCAAAACCACTATGGGCCTAACTAATAAAAAAAGGGGGGGCTGGATAGGTTACTCAAAGATGGGCCAGTAGGTTCAATGGAAACCTTGCAATTGCATCAAAAATACAATCCCTGATTTGTCCGGGATTAAGGTATCCTCCTCTTAATTTTTTTATATTTTTTAATCTATGATATTTATTTATTTTATTTTTAATATGTTTTTAAAATTTTCAAGATATTTTTATATTTTTTAAAATTTTTTCTTTTTCTTCAAATTTTTTCTTTTTTTAAATGTATGATTTGTTTTTATTTGTTTGATTGTTTTTTAATTTTTTAAATTTATAATTAATTTATTATTTTAAAAAAATTCCTAACTTCCCCTGGACTATATTTGGGATGGGACAATAGGAGAATATTACTCTTATTTGTTATTAGGCAGTTTAATCATGCATATATATAAGACCAAGACATTTTTTATATTTTTCAGAGTATAATATTTTTTTTATTAGATCTGTACCATATAACAATTTTTACTAAAAAAATAACGCTTTTTAGTGAGGCGATATTCCAAGTTCCGAGATTTCAGTAGCTTTCTACTGAACGATAACTTATAGTAGTGTTAACGTTTTTTTTTTCATTTGTCGGAGCTGAGATATTTTGTTGGAATAGTGAAAAAACGAGGCAGATAGAGAGAAGGTAATCATGTGAGGTTCCAAATGCAATGGGTAATATATGAGAAATATTGAATTGGGCCCAGCCATCCATGCTGATTGCTGACTGGGGAGAATAGTGTATGAATGCAATTGAATGGATTTCCAAGTCTCCATCTAGGGTTTTCATAAAATCTTGAATGGCCTATATACGTTGCAATTGTAAAGTTGTAAGCAGGTGTAGGTTTTCTAATATAATGAACAGATCCATGGCCTTTTCTCTACCCTTTCACTTCCAACTTCAAACCCACTATTGCTCTGCCGAGTTACCAGATTTATCCAGCATCAAATATTTATTCAGTTTTTGACTATTTTAATTCAATAATTAATAGAAAATACCGTGAACAGGAGGGCGGAGGGTGGTCCTATCATTACTGATTTGAACTTGTCCATTATCTAATTAGATTAACAAGAGTTGGGCCAACCAGATGTTATCCTTTGGGTTCTATTATTGGGCGTTGTTCCAATAAATTATCGTCCCCACCTCTATGACACTGCCATATGGGCTGTCAAGGAATGAGCTGAGCTCCCCCAACTACAGCATCTACGAAGGCCCACTCTTTATGATTCTAATTGTTTCTATTGTTTTCTTCTTGAGAGCTTAGGACCACAGAAGCTACCAGAATCCCTGAAATAAACATTGCCGCCTCTTTGCTTATATATCACAATTATTATTTTTATTTAGCACCATATAAAAATATTCCTTCTTTTCTTTTTTTCTACTTCATGGTTGTAGCTATTATAGTATCATTATTGTTTGTAGGTCCGGTTCCCAAATGAATGAGAACAGGGGCCCAGTGATAAGTATGCTTCCAATGTGGACATGATACCAAATCCGAAGTACCAAACTCCATTTCTGGTTGAACTTTTTTTAAGGCATTTCTCTGACATAGTTAACTTCCATTCCTGTAGCCACTCTAAATGGCAAAATCTCACATCCTATGGTCGAAACTAGTTGAACTCATACCCTTTATATTCATGTAATTAATATCCCATATTTTGACTCGTCTTTATATCTGCGAACCAACCTACACACGTACTTCAAACTTTGAGAGGAATAGATTTAAATTCAATACCGCGTGGAATTATTATTATTCATTATATATCACCAAATACACGCTGCTGTACGTACTTGATATAGCCTTATCTTAGGTGGTTATAATGAAGTAACGTGTAATTTTGATAAATACCATGAAAATTCCTACTCATGTCTTTTTATGTTTGCCCTGTTTTGCAAAAGCAAGAAGATCCCATGAACCTCAGTTTCTTACATACGTCAATAAATATAACACGAAGTTAATTATTTGAATTGAGGAAGCATCAACGACAATAGTACGTAGTTAGTTTATGTCAAGGAAGCATCAAGAATTTGTATTTGGAAAGCCTCATTGTAGGCACTAAGATGATGATGATGATGTGTGTTTGAAGTTTGAAAAGTTAACTTTAATCAATAGGAAGTAAATATGAGGTCAGTTGGTTTCAAGTATATATGGATATGGATATGCAGAGTTTGATTACTATTCCCTAGCTATTGGCTAAGAATATTGTGGAAACTAATTATACCGTTTACAGACCGACAAATATATCCTACTCATCACATTTGTCTTTGGGGTAATACGGGACTTAGTGGGGGTTATTACGTGTGCGCACACGTACTAGTTTCAAATAAAATCATCTAAACATCCAACACTTTTCATAAAGCGACTTTGATTCTTGGCGCCCCCACGTACCCATCCAACTTTCATATTTTATATGTATCTTTGTTAATTTCCTTTCCTTCGTAAAAGTAGCCCTTTTATCACGCCAAGGTTTAACCAAGAGATAGAAAAGACCTGTTCAAACCCAGCAAGAACGAAAGAAAAAGTCGTAAACTTTAATTTCTGTAATTTTACATATATAGCTTCCACACTAGCGCCTTGCATTGAATGAAATATAGATGAGTAGGAGTTGAAGGAGGGGGTTGAGACTTGAGAGTAGGTTCATGTGATGTTGATGGCGATGGTTAAAAATGGTGACGAAAGTGATGAGGAGGAGGCAGATTAGCAGTTTCCAGGAAAGTGTCCTCTTTTACGGGAAGGTCCCTCTCATGATATTTATTGGTCCACCCCCATTATAAATGATGTGTGGAATTCATATAATACCATCTATAATAAAATAAAAGAGTACTTAAGAATGGGTCTCATTATTCAATTAATTTCAACATTGCTCGCTCTAATGTCCATTCCAATCATTATAGCTAGCGTGGGTAGAACGAATACGGTGTACGTGTAATTATGGGTGGCCACAAACATATCTGCACCGTTCACGACCTGAGATGTTCTGTGACAAGGCAAATTGAATCAAAGAAAAAGGAGGGGGGGCTGACCTTGAAGGAAAATCCCATGTTGAGATTTTGAGAGAGACCCATTGGCCCATCACGTGGGGTCTGACCCACCACTCCCCTTAAAGCCAAAGCATCTCACGAGACCACACCTTAGACAAACAAAATCATATCTCCCTCTCTCTCTTTAAGCAACTGATTTGCAGACAGAAACACGTGAGCTAACTTCTCTATCCACACCCCTCAACCTTTCTCCAACTTAATCATAACCTCCTCCAACTGATATCCGTCATTATCTAACTATTTTCCTTCACTCTTTAACTGCTTATTCTTTTCCCCTATTTTTACCCCAGCCTTACTCAACTCAGTTCACTCTTTTTTTCATTTCCCTGCTTTCTGCTTGTATTCAGTGCTTCAATATTATACACACCACAGACATAAAATAATAAAATATATAACTTCCTCCCTAGAAGAACAAAACCAACATTGGCTTCGAGGGAGGCTCAACCTTATTTACTAGACGCGTTTTGATTCGCTACCAATATATAATTAAACGCACGAAAACATTCGGAGAATGAAGATTAGCCCCGGCCCCCTCAGGCCTCAACCCACCGCACATCTTTTCCTATTATCCAAAAAACATTAACATATCTATACATGTACTTAGAATAACAAGTTGCGAACAGAAATTAACAATAAAAAATTTATAGAAATTCCTTCATAGATGTCTTCTATAACGATTTATATAAACATATATTTAAAAGAAAAGGAAAGGAAAGGGAAAACAAAAAAAAAGTAAATGGATGGGTGGGCAGTTACTATTTTCTACAGTATTAGTTAATTACAGCTTTTTCTAGACGTATCCCTCAACCAAAAAAATATAATGGTTGTGGCGAATACTTTGTTGTTTTTTGCTCCCTGAAGATTGAATCAACATGCTGCTGAAGGATTGGTGAAGGGGTTGTAGAAGTGAGGCTTGGAAGGCATGGAGAATGGGGTCTTATTGGAAGCGCTATCGCTGGCACCACCCAACCTCTCGCAAGACGGGCATATGGTGAGGGTGGCCGCCGGCATAGGCATATACAAGGGCTGAGCTAGTTTCAGTGCCTTCAGCTCTTGCAGCTCTTTGTGAAGCCTCCTGTTTTCATCTGTCAGAGTTTCACAACATTTCTTTAAGATCTCGCAGTCCACCTCGGTCTGCTTCAGCTTTGTTCTGCGCAACAACCCACCAAACTTATTTAGGAAAGCCCTTCTAATTATTAATTAGACATCTAAAAAATTAAGCTTATGATTGCAGAGAAAGCTATACCATGGCACAGGTATATATTAACATGTGCTAACTATTTCTATTTACATACGACTTGACAACTAGAATATGGGGTTTTTTTTTTATCAATTTGGAGAGAAAACATTTTTTGTATGGGGCCATTTGAAGATTTATTTTTCTTGGTTCTTCACTTCTGCTACTATTTCCTAGACTAGGTATTAATCAGTTAATTACCTGGCTCTCCGATTCTGGAACCACACTTCAACTTGTCGAGGCCGTAGATTTAACTGCCTGGCTAAGGCTTGCTTTTGCTTCTGTAACTTGAAGGCAACAATATTCTTACTTAGTCGTCATAATCCAAATAAAGAAAAAATGAAGACCAATAAGCAATTAAACATTGATAAATACTGTGCGGAAGAAAGAGAGAGATTCATTATCATTACAGGGTTGAGTGTGCTATGTTGTTTGAAGCTTTCCTCTAGCAGAGCAGATTGTTCCTTGGTAAGCCTGAGCTTCTTTCTGGCATTAGTGCCGTCTTCGTCTTCATCGCTCACTCTTGAAGAAACCCTCTCTGCCTCTACCTCTTCACTGCTAAGATCTCTCTCCCGCTTGACCCTCCCACTGGAGAAGGACGAAACAGCACTGTGAGGTGAAGTTTGCCGAGACAAGTCAATAGTTTCCTCACAAACTTTGTTCACGTCAATCTTTTTCGGCACTTGGTAACTCTCACCGGAGAGACCCAACGTTAAAGATGGCTCAGAATCACTTATTACGATGAAATTGGAGGAGGGTTTGGTTGGCCTAAGATCTTCAGCCTTGGATGGGGTGGTTTTGTCTGCAGCAGTGAAACCTAGCCCTAGAACAAGCTGAAGGCCTGAGCTACTAGCATCGTCAAGACCCATTTGGGCGAGAGAGTAAGGAAAAAGAGGCGGGGAGGAAGAGTTAGATGGTATAGCTTAAAGTGATGGGAGCAAAAGGGTTTTAAGAAGAGGGGGGGGGGGAGGGGGAAGAGAATGAATGAGACTTTTGCGGGGCGGTGGGTGGGTGGGTGGGTGGCTCTGATTATCATTAATCAAAGAGAGGTAGGAGTAGAGAAACGAAGCCGGGTATTGGA
>JASKGM010073778.1:0-15637 GCA_034509205.1 Ceratonia siliqua
AACCAGTCCAGATCATACAATGGCTGAAACCATGCTCAAACTCAGATTTAAATGGTAATTAAATTCATACTCAAATCTAGTTTAAAACTTAATTCATCTACGCAATAATAATTAATTTGAAATCGAAACCTGAGCATAAGTTCCCCAGCATCAGTGTATCCTAAACCCAGCAAAAATCCCTTAGCATTAAACAGACAACCCCTAATCTTAGCAAGACCGGAGTCTAATTGCGCCTTCCTTGGATTATCGCACAAGGAAACTTTAAGGTTTGAATCAGAAAAACCCTCTTTAAGACTCGCTTGAAACTCCTTTCAAAAACCCTCAAAAAGTTACTTTTAGATTCACTGATTTTCCCCCCAAATTTCCTGAAGCTCTCGGTTTCGTGCTCCCCAATCTTGTCTCGGACTTCCTCTTCCTTTTTTTGTGATTCTCCAAAACCGTGAAGCTCCTCCTTTTTTCCTCATCCCCCTTTGATCTCGCGATCTCCTGCCCCTTTATAGTCCACGAGCCGAGGTCTTCATGCTGTATTCACGATGGCGTGAGGGTGAGTAGTCACGTGGAAGAAGGTTATGGCAGAGTGAGGTTGCATGGGACGTGACTGAGTAGAGGTGAGGTTGCGTGGAGAAGGAGAAATTAAAGGCTTAGAAGGGTACTCTGCGTAGAAGTGAAAGTTGTGTGGAGGTGGGTGCTGCGGAGATAGAGGTTGCATGGGGGGGAGAAAGAATGGTAGCCGCAGAAAAGTGGGTAAAGTGCAGAGGATAAGGGATTTCCGGGCTTGAGTGGAAGAGTGGGTTAATGGGTCTGGATGTGTGGACCGGGTTTGGCAATGGGTTTCTGGTTAGTGGGCTACATGGTTGGGCCAGAAAAAATCCTTGAACTTTTTCTTTTTCTTTCTCTTTTTTTTTTGTTATTTATTTATTTTTTAGTTAATTATAATTTTTTTGTTTTTTTCATAACTTTTAATTATTCTTCCCTTTTTTTATTATTATTTTTTTTCCCTGGACAAAATCCAGTGTTTACACACATAACTTAATATAAGGTGTGCACAATGCTTTGTATCAATTTTCTATGTATTATGCATTGGCTGCACCCTAGAAAATGAAAATATGTAAAGATGGATATAGATGCAAGTTTGGTATCTCTAAAAGATGAATACCTACATGTGCTTCAAAAGTAAATATCTTGAATTATGGGCTTAAGTGCAGTCGATAGTGCTCCATTGAAATATCTTAAGGGTATAAAGAAATTAGAGTGTTCAAAAATGTGAAGTTTCAACGTTAATTAGGACTTTGATTGTGATAGTGTCTTTTTGATATAACTACCATGACCTAGAGTTACTTTACATTATGGTTGCTGAATTTGATGTATTACATGCTCACCTATAAGCTCATTAAGTATGACAGCAAAGAAGTAAAGCTAAAATTGTAACTCCAAGGTTTCAATAAGCAAGGAGTTTTTAATATATGAAATATTAATTTGTGGTCATCAATGTATAAGCCTCCTCTTGAAGAAAGGAATTGAATCCTTAGAAAGGAGATTGATATGTCAAGAGACCATGATTAAGCATGATATGATTTCTTAACTCTATATTGTGCTAAATTGGGCATACGTGGAAAAGACATTGTTTTATTTGAATGACATGCTTAAAATGGTGTTTTCTCAAGAAAAACCCCATGAATAAATTTAGGACAAAATAATGAATCATATTGGAAAATTTTTGAAATTTTTAGGTGCCTAAAAGTGTTATCAGTCCATTGAAAAATGTTTCAAGTGATTGAATCCTAAAATTGAGAAAAATGAACTACATGTCCTAAACTTTTCTCACACTTGTAAAATCTCACTATTGGATTGAAATTGATGATCCATGAAATCTAGAAAAGTCTCTATGCTTATAATATTTGAATTGAATCCTTGAGAATTTGTTTTGCAATACAAGGAAATTCATGTGAAAATAATGAGGCTAAAAAATTTTCAAATACTACATAGCTATAGTCTAGATATGAAAATTTGAATTGAATTGGTGATATAGAGGTTGAGCATCTCTTATGCACTTGTATTGAAATATTCTAACTTTGTTGTGCTTGTTTATGGAAAATCTCATAATATGGATGCTATTGTCTTGAGATATGCTAATGTGAGAATAATTGTTTGTCTCATGAAATACTTGCTAGTACAAAAACAAATTCAGTTTCTAACATGAAAATTGGGTTACTTTGCCAAAGTTAGAGAAATTAGACCCAAACATTTTTATCATGGTATTAAATGACTGAAATAATATATGCCTTGAAAATAATGTTATTTGGAAATGTTCTCTGAATCATTGATATAGTCAGACTTAGAGTCCCTTAATTGTCTCTACCATACTTTTTCATATATTTGGTATTCTTTATAATTGTACTAAGACATATGACATGCTTATAACTTGTCTTTTGAAATATTAATGCTATATCTTTTGTTATGAAGTATGCTTTATGGTTATGACAATATGTATTTGTTAATTGGTTTGATCTCAATGTGTTTTCTTTCATATCTCTCTTGTGTGCTAAATTTTTGCTGCTGTAATAAAGAGAGAAAACAAAATAGAAAAGCCATTTTAAAGAGGGATAAATGATCATATATGGAAGCTCTTAGGAAAGTACAAATTAAAGGAGAGCTAAGGAATACATTCAAGGAAAATATTGCTTTATATTGCTGAATATTCCTATGAGCATGTTGGCACAAATATAGGGGGAGCTTTGTAAAAGTTTGAAATGAAATTCTTCACTAATCCCCATGAAAAAATATATTGTTTTAGAGCTATATTCATGGATTAAACATGTTGAGAGCAAAGTAATGCTATGATGTATAACTGCTAAATATGTATAAGAAAAAGTTTGTTTTGAACTTGATTGGACAATTTTGGACTTAGTTCATGATTGTAATTATTTGTGAACCTTGATGCATACACTTGTGTTTTTCAAATATACAAATATGTGAATTTTTGATGATATGTCATATGAAGAACATTAGATGATTCTCTTATGAAAAAGGATTAGTAATCTTATTTTGAAAATGTGAAACTTGATACCAAACTCATGTGATCAAAATCATCTTTGTAATTTCTTATGCTTATACTCTCAAGACTTATGTCTCACAATTCTGCTTTGACAATATTTCTAGGAGCACAAGCATCAAAAGTTTTATTGGAGAGTATGAAAGAAATGCCAAAATTTGATGAGGATCATGATAGGAAAAAATGGAGACGTGTTACCTTTTATAGGGAGTATAAACAACTCTTATTTCCCTTATCTTTTAATGCCTCCATGTCTATTCAAGCTACAATGATTGCCTAATCTTATGATAGCATGTTTCAATGTTAAAGCCCCTATGCTTCTTGATATTTCTATGGTTAAAATTTTCTTCAACAAGAAGCTAAAAATACTTCATGCTTAGATCTCCTTGAACTTAATGATACCCGAAAATGGAGAGAATTAGAATGATAATTTCTTAATGCTAAAAGAGAGCTTGGTATTGATTTATATTTGATTATTGCTCTTTATGTACCATGTTCTTGTTAAATATCAATTTGAGCTTATTAAGCCTATCTTTGAAATATATGATTGTAATCTCTCTGTGACACCTTATGCTTAAATGCTTTTGAATTTCAATCGTATCCAAAAGTAAAGAAGGATAAAAGAGAACTTCTTGGTACCAAATGACAATTCAGTAAGATCGTCATTTATTTAAATTTGAATATTAATCTCCATGTCTCATGATTTAAGCTCATTGTAATACCATGCTAAGCCTATTCTTATAATGAATGATTGAGATCACTATGAGATACATGAATCTGTTTTCCACATCATGTTTGATTTACAAGGTTCAATCCTCTATGTGAGTTAATGCACTAACTTATATTTTGTGTAAAATTGTGGAGATAGGTATATATTTTGTATCTTCATTTTTTGAATATCTTGAGAAGCAGATTTCATGTGAAGTACTACATAAAAGGATTTCTAGAATGCAAAGACAATACATTGACAGGTTGACAAAATGGCTTGGACTGCATCATATAAGGGGAGAATTTCTTTACGCTTCTCTATTTAATTATTGTCAAGCTTTGAAATAGAATCTTCTGAAAAATCATTGAGATAGAAACTATGCTTCAATTTCTTGTTCTTACATGAAGAAAATGATATTGTTTATAAATGTTTTTCCTATGTCTAAACTCCTAAGTCCTAGCATGCCTTCATCATGATATATCTTTTAAATGCTGGACTTTTGATGATGCCAACGAGGAGGAGAAATAAATAAACAAAACATTGTTGTATGTTTAGAAGAAAAGAAAAGAAACTCTCATCTTATATCTTCAAGCTTATTATCTATGTTCATATCTAGATATTGAACTTACTTTGAAAATCTTAGGAAAAATGGGTAAATGCTTAATAAGTAAAAATATTTTTTGATCTTATTATGCTCATGACTGGATATTGAAAGTGATGTTGAATTATTTTATTTTGGTTATACATCACTGATGTTGGATTATGCTTTAAATGTTTGATATTGCCTTGATGACTGGATTTTGATTATAACTATGTTAAAGGGATTAATGGATAAATTTTGAATGAAACTCCTATGAATGCCTATTACTGGATAAACTATAGCTGACCCATTTGTATTCGCCTATTTTTATAATGTCAAAGGGGGAGAAATATGTACTTTACATTTTATCCATTTGCTTAATGTCAAAGGGGGAGAAGTATAGAAGCATGCAAATGGCTTATTGCCAAGAAACTGCAAGTACTCAAGGGGAGTTCAAGTCAAAGAACTATAATCACTCTGGGGGAGCAAAACTGTTAAATACAAGGAGACATTCTTAAACTTACAACTTAATTAAAGTTCTCTGTGATATATTTGCATGACAATTTTTATTTTGGTTATTTGTTTGACATCATAAAAATAGGGGGAGATTGTTAGCTCCAAGATTTCACAACCTTAATTAAAGTATTTTTAAATAATGTCTCACAAATTTACAAAAAATACACAATATTTTTTGTGCTACACCAAATTAATTTTTTATAAAACATTGTGTAAGAAATTAATTAAAAAAGAAAGAACATATGTATTGCCCTATACTTATCTCACTTATTTATTTGAGGTATTGCAAAAAATCGAAGTTTTCATAAAAGCAAGAACAAAACATGAGAAGAAGGGATTACAACGTACAAGAAGAAAAGACCAAGCATGACAAGTCTGACAAAGCATAATGGGCATTACACTCCAAGAAAGACAAAGCATGATGAGTATTATATTCCAAGAAAAAGTATGATGGACAAGACAAATTAAGTATAACAAGTTAGACAAAGCAAAATGGACAAGACATGATGGGACACTACAAGACAAAGTATAATGAGGCACTAAAAGTCAGACAAAGCAAATGGGCTTTAAATAAAATATTCATGGCATGCCAAACAGCTTTGCCTCAAATACTGAAAGAATAAACAAGCATCTCTTGGTATAAGGAGCACTACACAAGCCGAGAAGGAAAGCAAAAAACAATTGTCAGAAGAAATTGGAACACTTGAGAAACTCAAGACTTTAGTTGAAAACCTTTTTCAACAATCAAGAAGAAGACAGCGGCTTAATCTCAATGGCTAGTTTTGAATGGAAGGAAAATAAATAAGAATACTTCAAGCTGTTGGAAGACAACGAAGACCAAAATGGAAAAACTGTATTGTGAGCTCCTTCGATTCCTGTTTTTCAAAGTTTTATCTTTTCTTTATGAGAAGCAAATTTGAGAGTGTGAAGCATTATTCATCTATTCTTTGTTCCTCTGATCTTCACATTAGTTTCTAAGATATATAGTAAGAGAAAATCAGAGTGTACCCTATTGTATACATCTACTCTACTAGAGAGGAATTTACCCATTCTTATTCTTGTTCTCGGATGTCCTTTGTGGTGAAAGGAGAAAATCACTTATTTGTTGAAGGTGATTGAGTTGCAAAACCTTCTTGCTTTTGGTGAGCAGAGTAAACCATTCGGTGCTAGTGGCCAAGAGAAAACTAGTCTGTTGTTGAAGAAATAGTGAAAAATCCCTTGAACGTCAAGGGAATTAGATGTAGACTCACATATGGTAGGCTGAACCAAGATAAACTACTGCGTACTGATTCTCTTCTCTATCTCATTTACTTCTGCAAGTTTATTTTTGGAACACTTTGTTTTCGAACTAATACTGAATATTTCACTAGTATACTAAAAGTTTTCAACTTACTAAAAAGTGCACAATGCATTATCTTTTCAGTTTACTAAAAAGTCTTAGTTAACTTAATCTTGTGTTCACTAACTTTAAACTTCTATAAACTGTTATTATGGTAAAAAGATTTTAAGAAATACAATTCACCCTCCTATTGTCTTTCACCGAATTCTGTTAGTTTGGTTGAAGAAGCTGGTGGTTTTCTGCAAGTCCTTAAATTTGTAAACTGTTTATGAATCAACTGCGTAGCAAAGCCACTCCGATAGCAGAGACCAGGAGTCGGTCATGGTGGAATCTAAGAGCTTTTTGGTGGTTTCTGTTGTTGTAGGAATGGAGAAAGGCTTCGCCTCTACTGATTCAGATCGGCAACGGCGACAATAGCAGAGGAAAAATGCCAAAAGGCCGAGAAAAAGAAGCAAAGCAGCTCCAACCGTTGTTTTACTAAAAAGCTTCTCTTAATTAGTTTGTAAGTTTTGGTAAAAACTCTGAAATGTTGAATTGAAGTATGATTCACAGTTAATTGGTCCGTCAACAAGTCAAATCCGTATTAAAAATATATATATTTATTAAATCTTTCACTATAAAAAAAATTGATTTTCAGAGATGACTAGAGTTTTTGTGATAATATGTTACAATTTTCATAGAAAGGTAATGGAGCAATACTTTTTAATGGCGAACACTCATTTGCGTCAGAAAATTGTGGTAATCATAACAACCGGACTGAATAAGATTATTGAAGCTGTACCTCACACATCCGCCCAAGTTGGGATGGGATTATTAGTATTATCTCTCACTTCTCTTTGGTTGCAACAACAGATTCCATCTCTGAGATTGTAATTAGATTACTTTGGTAAAAGAGATGATGCTTCTATTTTTCTGAGGCTTCTATGTTTCCTATCCTAATTTCGGGTCACTCCTCTGTTTATGAATTTGTTCAATTTGATTTTTATGCTCTCGGGAGTGAAGTTTCAGCCTCCTTCTTTTTTGTTATGGTTTGAACACTTTACTTTAGAGTCACTCATTTTCTAGCTGCAACTTGATACTCTCTTTCCACTACTTTATTTTAGAGTCCCATGGAAAGGTTTGAGTTTGGTAAGTGGATAAATCGAAAATTGCCTTTATAGGACAGCTACGTACTAAATCCTAACTATTTTCAAATCTACCTATTCCACCTCCAAGCTATAAGCACCCTAAGTGTTCTGAAGCTAGGAACTGTGAAGAAGTGTTAGAGGAATTTGAGAGGATTTATGATGAGTTATGTGGAACACAAGTGCATGTTAAAGGCCCCTAAAAAAATTAGCCTCCTTATTAGCAAATGTCAATCCACTAATTTCTTAGACTTGGTGTCCCAACAAAAGGAAAGTGTTCTCTTTTATCTTGGCATGTTTTAAAGGCTCATTTGAAAAAAGAGATATCCAGAGACTAGGAAATAACACTAGAGTTTGATGGAGATGGGTGACCATGACCAGCAAATTAAAGCTTGTACCTTAGATGTCCATTCTAGATCGATTTACAAACTTGAAGCGCAAATCACAAATTGCCCATCATTTTCTGTAATGATAACATTGTCTTAAATAGTAAAGACCTAGTAATAGTGGTTCTGCAGGATCTACCTAGTATGTATTGATATGAAACTACTAGTGAGAAAGACTAATTAAACAGTTTCGGATAAAAATAATGGGTTATGTCAATAATTTATCTCCAATAACTAATTAACCGAAGAAAAAATTTAAGAATTTAAAGAAAAAATGTACTTTGTAGTTTGCACCAGAACATAGATGACATGCCCTATAATGAAGGGCATCCTTGTCTTGGTAAATAGTGTTTCGATCTATCCTTTTTTATGTTTCTTAACTAAGTTCATCTGGTTTTTAAGTACAAAGTGGAGCTGGCTTTTGCAGAAGGACCAGAATGTTCTTTAACTTGAGTCATGTAGCAAAGATATTTGGTAAATTGCTTACTTCACAATGCAGGGCTGAAAAGTACTGTTTTATGCTTAGGACTTGTTTGAATCCCAGATTCTGACAGAAAGGCTAGTACTGTTTTAATATCTCATGACAAGTTGACAACTAGTCTCAAGCATTCCCTTTGAAGGCTTCTCCCTCGTCACTCAAAGTCTTTTTTTTTTTTAGTATTTATATATTATATGTTTAATATATAAAATTAAACAAATAAGTACTTAATATGAAAATAATCATATAATAAATATTAATATATTTAAAACATCATTAGATAATTTGTCAAGATGTCCTTCATTTGAGTCCCAGCATATACACTGTTGGCAAATTATAGACGGGATCAACTTGATTTCAAAATTTTTTATTGAATTTGAGCGAACCTGACTCATTTACAAAATTTTAGCTAAGAATGAACACAACCTCAAGACTGATTAAATATTTAATGTAATAGTAATGATGATAACGGTGAATGGTAGATAAGGGTATCAATTAGGGCTAACCCGGTCTGTCAATAGTAAAAGTCATATACTAAAAATGCCTCTAAAATTTAACCTGACTTTAATTCTATAAGGTTACAAGGATAAACGGGTTTTAACGGGCCAACACATAAAAAAATAATTAAAAAAAAGATTATAACATTTCATAATAAAATCAAACATAAATTATCAATCAATCATCCTCAATGATTACGTAAAATTTTCATACACAACAAAATATTATCAATTCATTATAGACTTAATCTTCACAAAAACAATAACATGAAATTAAAACCAAAATGATTAATTAATCATCCTCAATAATTATATTTGAATATTGCTTAAATAAATTTAGTGCAATTATTTATTTGTCATTTTTTTATTTTATTTACAAAACATAGAAACTTATAAAGTAAAAATTAAAAAAAATAGTGCTCAAGCCGCCCGTTATGAGTTAGCCCTTAACGAGTTAAGCTTTAAACGCGTCAAGCCTTTGGGCTTATTTTTTGGCTTAAACCAACCCTAATTGTCAATCCTGTACCGTTACTGTTTTTTTTCTAGTAAAACATGTTGCTGTTTTCCTTTAATATTGCTGCTGTTTTTTGTCCATAGTAAGGCTTTTTGCTGTTTTTTAGAATAGTTGCTTTTGTTTTAATCAAGTAATGCGTGGGGCTTTTTTTTTTTTAAGTAGAGTTGCTGTTTTTTTTCCTGTTATGTTGTTTTTTTTTTTTGCTGGTTTTAAATTGCTGCTGGTTTTTTAATTAAATAAGGAAAGGTTGCTGTTTTTTTTGTTATGTTGTTTTGTTTGCTGTTTTTAAATTGGTGCTGGTTTGTTTAGGTAAATAAGGAAAGGTTGCTGTTTTTTTTCTGTTATGTTGTTTTTTTGCTGTTTTTAAATTGTTGCTGATTTTTTTTAATTAAATAAAGAAAGGTACTGTTTTTATATATACTTGCTGCTGTTTTTTTTTTTTTCAAGTAGGAAGATTGCTTTTTTTTAAATCTAAAGTTTTTTTAATTTGAACTTGGGAGCCCTCAAAAAAATATATTATGGGGTGTTCAAATTAGTTATTAGAAAATACTTTGGACTCTTCAAATATGTGAATGCAATGGGATATTCCTTAATCATGATTCAAATGTAGCCTTGGTCTTGGGAAGCTATGATTTAAACTGCTCTTTTTTTTTACATGTGCTGACTTGGTTTCTCTCTAAAAGGTTCATTGGTGTAAATTTGGTTTAAAGTTTGTCTCCAAGGATGCTTTCTGTTTAAGCATGATGATAATGAAGTGTTTGCATTATGTTGTAAAATAGGTTCAAAGTTAATTCTCACATCTAGCATGGGGTTACATTCAGTTGTTCTCAATAGACAGAGTAATATCTTATTTTTCTTTCATTACAACTCAGATTGGACGCCAAGGATGAAATATAATGTTTTGGCTTTGGTGAAAATAGCTTTGCACAAAGTCCTAGCATAACCCGAAATTGTGAACACTTCGGTTATCTAGAACAATGAAACTCAATAACTAATACTTGTCTTAGGGTTCATTGGCTTGTTGTCTTTTAGTTAAACTTTTAGTTCGGGGTAATCAAATATTATTATTTTTAGGACATGCTGATTTGTAAGATTACTTTTAATCCTCTCCTTGCTATCTTCGTTTCCTGCTCAGAAAAATGTCATTGCTCTCATTGTCAAGTTTGTTATCTCATTTATTACTATGGTTATGGATGGTTGGGCGAATCTAGTGCACTTTATTTTTTAGGAGGGAAATACAAGATAAGTGTTTTGGCCCAACGGCTTTTTTTGGAGAAAGGGTTCTAGTAAAGCAAAGCTCCAATGGCCCTCCACGAATATCTTAAGAAAATTTAATTTATACTTATTTAGATAAAAAAAAAAGTTTCAAGAATTGGATTAAAAATGATTTTGCTCAAATAATGTTTTCAGGAAAAGAGGGAAAAGAGAGTTCAATGCTCCTTTGGAAAATGGATTACTCTTCAAATTTTCATTTTTGAACCCAACACTTTTTGAAAAGATAAACTTTGCACCAATATTTTTAGAAATAACATTTAGGCCCAATATTTTTAAAAATTTTCTTTATCCCAGTATTCTTAAAAATTGCATTTCGACCCTGAAGCTTTTGAAGATTAAAATTGGATTTAAAAATAAATCGTCTTCTTTTTTGTTGGTGATTCCGAGGGTCACCATTCCTTATTAACATTATATGGAGAATTGTTCTCCTATAATGGTTAGGCTATATGTGAAAATTTATTTTCCCTATAGACCTAATTCCTTATAAACAATATGTAAACAATTATTTTCTCATATTGTCCTAAGCTTTATATAAAGATTAATTCTTCTATATTATCTCATTTCATCCCTGGGCTTTGAGTGGATATTCATCCTCTCACACTGTCCTAACCACTTAAAGATTTTGGGTGGAGATTAATTCTCCCACATTATCTTGCCATACTAAAATACTATCTGCCTTAGGATTGAAATACTACCCGCCCTAGGTGCATTTCCAAAATACTATCGAACTACGTGGACCTTGATCCCCATTGGAGGTACGTAGGCTCTTACACAGTAAGTCAGGTCCGATTTTAATTTATCATCCTTTTTCATATTATATTAATAAAAAGGGGTATTCAATATAATTAGAATATAATAAAATTAAAGCACAAACGATTAAGGGTAACCGTCCTTAGGGATGAACGCTGTGAGGTGCCAAATACCTTCCTCACACGTAATTCGACTCCCGAACCTTTCCTCTGGTTTCGAAGGCTAGTTTTTTGGTTTTTTTTTAGGATCCCAATTATCCTCCTAATTAATTGGTGACGACTCCATTTTTTATAAAATCTCTGTGTTTCGGCCATCCGTCATGTTGTGACTATGTATCCTCAATTTTCATACCTTTTGGCTTGAGATGTGAAAAAAGTTGCCTTTGTAAGTGAACATGGCCATCTCTTTCTGAAACTTCTCTAACATTGAGAAGAGAGCAACAAATTTCAAATTGTCCAATGAGTCTTTCATAGACAACTCTAGCAAGAGTAGTCTTATCAATACCGCTCATGCCCCATATTCCTACAAAGCGAGTATCATCCAACCCTATCCCTAAGTGTGAATGCATTTCAGATATCCTTGATTCAATTCCAACAAGTTTATCATTATAAGATGGCAATTTCGGACATAATTTGGCCCATATTGCTTCAATGTAATTTTCAATGAGTTTTGTCTCATGCCTACAACCAAGAAATGAATTGCAATGAGTTTGGTATGAATCACATCATAATCAAAAAAAGCAAGAAGGAGAAAATACAAATTTTCCACAATTTTGTACTTTAAAACTAGAATACAGTTTGTTTATATATTGTTACTACAGTTAGTAACTATATATGCGTTACCCCACTCAACAACAACATTATAAACAATTTTAGCCAAAATAATATAAAACAAGAAAAACAAGAAGTAATGCAAATCTAAAATATAATTAAATAATCCCATAAAAACATACCAACCCTTAGAGTCCCGACCAGATATGTTAGCAACTTTTGTTAAAGCTTGTCTCCATCTTTGAACCTTTTCTTTGTTTTCTTTAAATTTCTCTTCATGTTTAGTCAAAGCTTCAGCAAAACTTTCTCTTTGGTGTCTTACATCAAACGGATCTACACCATAGAAGATCGGAGAAACTTCTCGCCCTAATTCATTTCTAGATTCAAGAATCTTTTGGAGCTCATCCAAACATCATGTAGAAGAAGAATAATTTTTGGAGAGAACAACAAGTGCAGAGAGTGAATCCTCAATTGCTTTAATTCTTCATCATCCCTAAAAGCTATGATTCTTTTTCTCCATAAAGCAGCATATAAGTGATCAGTTAAACCCCTACGAGTGTCTTCTCCCATGAAACTCAAGAAAACGTGAAATGTCCATGGTGGGGTTGAATTTGAAATAGAAGAGCTTGAGGAAGATTTTCCTTGGACGCTGGTTTCCATTGCAGGGTTTTGACCTTTGGGTTTATGTCTAAGTTAACATTTTGAACCTGTGAAATTGTAAGCTACATCAACATAACCATTAATTTGCAAACAAAAACAACATTAATAATCAGATATGAAATGAAAAATAATGGAAACTGGGTAAAAACAATGGTTCAGGAATGGATCTATATTTCATACTTCATATATAATGAACCTTACTGTGTTTTAATGTGTTCTTGCACTTATCTAATTTTCTCCTCAGTTCACTCCTATGGTCTGAAGGCATGAGTCCGATCCAGATTTGTCACAAATATAGGCAAAGACCAAAGACTGATATGGTTCTTAAGTGGAGAACACAACATATTTATATATGGGATTGGGATTAAATTATGGATATGATGGAACATGGGATCTTTCTATGATGGAATGGGGAGGCAGCTTTCGGTGACTTTGGTATTGTTAATGTTTCTCTTGCTGTTCCTTCAGCATTTCTTTTATCTTCTTTTCCAATTTCTTACTTTAAGCTAAATCATAAAGCAAAAGAGCACTATTGTATTGTAACAGTTTAGGAAATATATATAATCATAAAATTAGTTGCATATTGAACCCAAGTCCTTAAATTCACTATTAAACACTTTAGCAACTAAGCTATAGCTGATACCTTAGATCATCCTTTAAATTTTAAACATTGAGTGAATTGCATCTAATTTAATTATTTATTTTTAACGATATTTATTATAAATAATGCCGTAAAGAGTAATTTTTAAGAGAGAGATCCGAGGATTGCCCCAAGTGAAGTTTTTAACATACTAATTGTTAAAAAATGAATTTCTATTATATAATAATACAAAATCTAATTAAATGAGTTAATCAATATATAAAGTTAAAAATTAAGACGTATTGAGAGTTCTCATATTTATATGTATTATTTTTTGCATTTTGTGCAAAACAATTCATGGCCGCAGTCAGAGACGGATCCAGGGAGGGGCAAGGTCCGTCAAGGGGGGGCTGGCCCCTCCCTCCTCCATCCCATTACTAATCAAAAGATTTACCATTAAGTGACTTCAAGTGGATAAAAGTAAAGAAAGGATGGGTTTTTCTCTTGGTTCCATTAGCAGTTACAAGTTAGTGTTATGAAATGATGCTTAGAAGACGAGAATAATTAATATATATATTCTTAAAAGCTGGTGTTGTTCCATGGTTATCCTCTTTGCAAATATTTTCCTATTTTGTTATCTTTTTAAGGATATGGGAAAAATTCGTTGTACCAAATTTGTATGACTCTCCCTTTCTCCCACATTTTAGCCCCCCTTGGAATGATTTCTAGATTCGTCATTGGCTGCAGTAATTTAAAATCCTTTTACTTTCCATCATCTTTCATCTTCTTTTCCAATGACTTATAACATATTTTACAATGACTTTGCTTGTTAAGTCGTTTATTTTAACTTTATTGTTTGTTGAGTAATAATGGTGCTAAAGTTGCTATAATTTGACAGAAATAAAATTTAAGTATGATTACTTAAATTTAAATATAGTCATTTTAGTCATAGTTTATGAATATGATTTATATAAGTAGCATTACCCTTTTTGTTTTTACTTACTAACAAATTCTTCTTAGTATAATTTAGGATATATATATATATATATATATATTAAAAACACATACTCATTCATATTTCATATATAAATTCCCTTGCCTATTTTCAATTTTTTTTTATCTTTATTAACTAATACAGATCATGAATACATTCAAATCATTTTATCGTTCTATATATATTACATTAAAAAAAACTAAGTATATATATATATATATATATATATATAATAATAATAATAATAATAATAAAAACACATACTCATTCATATTTCATATATAAATTCACTTGCCTATTTTCAATTTTTTTTTTATCTTTATTAACTAATACAGATCATGAAGACATTCAAATCATTTTATCGTTCTATATACACACACACATATATATATATATATATATATATATATATATATTACATTAAAAAAAAACTAAGTTGGTTAATTAGTTAACTAGAGCCAATTAACTCAACCAATATAAAACAGAATTGGACTCAAATACTAGTACTATTATAAGAAAATTATTCATTTTCTGTTTTTCCTGTCATCTCTCTTCTAAGCATCAAGAAAAATAAATGAAAAAAAAAATAAAAGAAAAGAGAGGCATGAAACTATTCATTGTCTGACATTCACATAGAATAAAGTCAAAAAACGTTGAAACATTTGGGAATTCGATTCCCAGTAAATACTTTAGATTTGCAAGATGTAGTCTGGAATTTGATTCCCAAGAGAAGCTTTAGACTCTGTTTGTATAAACTTATTTTGAGAATAAGTAACTTTTTTTAAAAAAAATAAATCATTATTGAAAAAAATAAGTTTTTGTTTCGGTTTCTCTTTTTGGATAAGTAAAAAATAAAGAATTTTTTTCTCTTCTGAAGGAAGCCAAAATTTCTGACTTCCTTCATAAGGCGAAAAGTTGATAGATAAAAGAGAACGTTATTTCATTTTCTGATTCAAAAGTTCATCTCAATTACTGCATCCAAATATAAAATAAATTTTACTTTTAAAAAATGCTTTCTTTCTGAATGAGAAGTATAAAAGACTTTTTCTATTAAACTCAAACAAACAGGCACTTAGATTTGGTTGATTGAGAAATTCCCAAGAGCATAAGCATTTCTCATTGTTGAATGCTAAGAGAACCCTTTGGGAATTATAACATAACTGTTGTGCGTGTTTAATAAACAAATGAAGCTTCATAAAAATTAATAGACACTATAAATATAGAATAAACTAGTGATAAAAGTATTAATAGTCATAAAAAATAAATTAAATTAATTTTTAGTGTATTTTAAAAAATATATTTTAGAATAATATTTTATGAACCATTATTTTAGAATGATTTATTTTCTGATATAATTTTATTTTCTTCTCTAGTATATGACTTATGAGGAGAATGATAATTTAAGACACTACA
>JASKGM010073789.1:0-15636 GCA_034509205.1 Ceratonia siliqua
TTGTTAAAGACTACCCTTAGTATATACCCCAAAAAGTTTATAATGGAAATCCTTGGTTATTATGTTGTTCATATCTAGTAGCCAGCAGGTACTTGAGAAGGATTTTATACTTAGTCACATAGTTGTTAATAGTGCGCCATGTGGCAATGCAATTTTGAAATGGCACTCACAATGTGTGGCACAAGGTGTGCAGCATGTGCCATAGGCACTTTATGAAATAGGCCTCCTTTTACAAGGGTTTTTAAACCCATTACCCATTGACTTAGCCCCTCAAACCCCAACACTCGATTCCCTCTCAACCTTCCAGCAAGTGCTTTGCAAATATCTCATTCCTTACCATTGACCAAAATACAACTATCTGATAGTATGGCTTAAATCTCAAAGCACTTGTGAAACTAACATGTTGCAACCTTCATTACTAGATAGTAGATACTATCCTCGGGTTCAAAACTTAAAAATTGTTTTTTTTTTTGTTGTTGCAATAATTTGAAGTTGCAAATTTTACTTAGGAATTGATTAATAGAATTTGCATTACATTTGAAAATTGGAATAAGGTTCCTACTTTTGATTGAGCTTAAACTCAACTGTTTAATTTCCTCTTCTGAAAATGATTTGGTATACTTGGTATGTTTAATTTGGTTTTAGTTATCATTAATACACCTATCACATCATATTCAATTTGGATTTACTTATTATCTGGGCACTATATTGCTTGTTGAGAAACAAATGAGTGATCAATCACAAATACAATTGTCACTTGATGGCTTGTCTTTTGTGTCTTTAGCTATGAAATTTTTATTTTTCTGTCGTTGAATGGTCAATTATGATTTATGAACTCCTGACTGCTATCTATTTAGCCTCTTAATACATAGAAGAAGGAGAGATACTCAAAAGACATAGAAATCCCCATATGTTGCATAATTGTACACTTATTTTTATCTTAAGTTCTATTTGTCTCCTTTTAATCTAAATTTAAAGGTTGTTTGTCTATTTTCATATATTTTCTGCTACTTTCTTTTTCTCTTTGCATTCAAGGACCTTTGAATAAGAAATAGATATATTTTTTTCTCTTTATAAATAATTTTTAGATAGTACTTTATAGAATAATTTTTTAATAGTGCAATAGAGCAAGCTAGTGCTTTATAACATAATTATAACATGAGAAACTTTTAGAGTCATATTGTATCCTATTATTTGTATTCCAGCCTGAGCCATAGTAAATCCCATACAGTTAAATGCTAATATTGTACTTGGGATTGCTCAATAAATAGGGAAAATTCTGCCAAAATTTTTATAAATTTTCCCGTACTTGAATCATATGCATACACGTTAAATTAATTCAATTGTACGTCTGCTTGCCTTGAAATACTTGTTTTTCTGTTATCCAATTTGAGGATTGAATAACATTGTGACTTGTCTATCCAAGTTAAGTGAAGTATGCTTGTAAAATGTTAATTTTATAGATGTGTATTAGAGAAGGAAGATGTCATTTTTGTAAATTGCTAGATGTTATTAAGAAATTGTGAGAATCCTTCAAGAACTCTCATGTATGTTAAATTATTTGATTCAAGAATTATTCATTGTCTTGTTGGGCCTTTAATTTATTCAACTTGAATATTATAGGTTTGTCATACACAGATTAATGAAGCTCCTTCTACATCACATCCAATGGAAGATACAGGGAGAAAGTGAATTTCACAAATTTTAATTTTTAATTTTATGGATATTGGAATATTATGTTGTTTAATCTTTTGTTGATTGAAACATATATTTTTAAATTTTATGTATTTTGGAATATTATGTTGTTCAATCAAGTTGCCTAGTTGTGTTATAACTATCACGCCCCATTTTAGGCCAAGCGACCGGCGTAGGGAATTACCCTTCAAGTAATTACCTACCAGCCTAAAATACTAATGCAATTAATTCCACTTACAATCATCTTTAAGTGAATAATAGAATTGAAAAACACTTTCATAAAAAATTTACTAAGTCATTAATTTTAAAAAAAATTTCAACAGAGTTTCTCCTGAAATATGGACTATCCCAAGGTATAAATATGTTAAAATAACAAGGTGGACATGCCAACCGTCAACCAGAAGCCTTAATGGCTTAACAGAAAGCAATAAATGGTCTATCGTGGACTGTATATCTAAATTTCACAGAGTTATGCAATTATACTTACAAACCATGAAAATAAACTAAAATGCAAAACAATCATATCCAACATTTGTCCACAAATCCTCAAGTAAACTCCAACATTACTACTCAAGGTGATGCCTACTAAATTGAATCAGCTGGTTCAAAGGGTGCAGGCGATGCTGAAGGAAGTTCACCAATATCCTGATCTGAAAATGTTAAAGTTTGAGGGGTGAGTCCACTGACTTAGTGAATGGAAATCAGACTTACTAATTGATACATAAACCCCTAGATGTAAAGTGCATTATCGCTAAAATAATATCAAACTGCGTTTCAATACTTTTTCAATATAATATGCACCTAATGCACTTTACATCTAGGAAATAAAATAATTTAGGTGTTTCATAATAATATTTGATACAAAAAGTAATTGTGTTTAGAAATGTTTCAATACAAATCATAATTTCTTAGGATCCATAACAAATTTCAGTGAAGAACCCAAACTGAGAAAACAGTATTCCCACTCTAGATAGTAAAAACTCAACTGGAGGGTAACCCAATCCTTACTTCAAGAACAGCACTCACCAAAGGGAAAAATATTCATTTATGTTTTCCTTTCGGAGTGTTCTCATCCAAAGGAAAAACCATACAGAATAAAACCTAATATTCTATCAGGAACAACACTCACTGACAGAAGTACCCTTTATCAGGAACTACCCTCAACTGATAAAGGTTGTGACCTAGGTGAACCTAGTGGTTCTACCACGACTCTACTATGGATCCCAGAATGTAGTTATAAACCACTTTCATAAACAGTGAAACATAATAATCAACTCTATATATATATCACTTTTCTCAAAAGTAACTTCCAATTCATACTCAAATAAAAATAATTGAACCACGAGGTAAAATTTAATAGTTCAGGCATCAAGAGGTAAGTAAGAGTCCACTCACAGTAAAATTTGTAGGCTCAGTATCCCACTTCCACAATCTTTCTACTTTAAGACCGCTTTGTGTTTTGAAGGCTTGTTTCAGATAGTCCCAAGGGCGTGAACAAGCGCATAATACATTAGCATACTAAATCACTACTATATGATAAGACTAGTGTAAATTAGAGAGGGACTTCATCCTGTAAATAAGGTTAC
This sequence comes from Ceratonia siliqua, assembly GCA_034509205.1. NCBI lineage: Eukaryota > Viridiplantae > Streptophyta > Magnoliopsida > Fabales > Fabaceae > Ceratonia > Ceratonia siliqua. Next base: position 3,282 of record JASKGM010073789.1, read on the forward strand.
CTAACTGGTTCAAAACTGAGGCAGTTGAACTAAGGAGACAGACTGAGCGAACTACTTAGTAAAATTTAAATGTTAAATTTTTCAGAGAAGATGCATTGTTCAGTGTGAAGCTTTGGAATTGAATCAAGGATTTCACATTATTGGATATCAATATTCACTTAATTTAATGTCCTTTCCCCTAATTATAAGTCAAACCATTTGATCAGGTAGAATAGTCTTACTAGAACACAATTTAATCATAATTGCATTTCATTTCAATCGTGCTAACTAACTTAGCAAGGACCATTACCTAATTGCTTAAAAGTAGCATATTCAGAGTAAACTACTCACCACAAGGATTTGAAAATCGAAGGAAATTCCACCATGCTTAAAACTGAATTCCAATTCTGCCTAAGGATTTAATGCTGCAACAAGGTAAGAAATCATGAATATTCCAGTTGGGATTGTTCGCAAAAACGAAGGACACTACCACAATAATTTTGAAATTCAAAGATTTTCCAACAAAGAAGAATATTGAAATTATGAATTTGCATGACTTAAACTCAGTTGGAGAAGAGAAGAAAACTAACCCTAACTATGGAAATTGGCCCTGAAATCTTCCCTCAACGGATAAAGCTCTCGTGAACACCTACCGTACAGCATGCACCTAGCTATGAAACCACGCACTAGCTGACGGTGGCCTTCAACGGTGAGGACGGTGGTGGCTGAGGAGTCAAACTGACGGCAAAGGGTAACACAACAAGCTCAGTACAATGAACGATGGTTTATAGCTAGGAAACAACGATGAGGCTCAGCTACTAGCGTTGACATGCTTGAGTTAGAACGCCATGGTTGGGCTGCTCGAAAATCATGGCGGTTAAGACCCCTACCATCGACGTACAGAAAGAAATAGCCGAGGGAGACTTTCGAGTAAGTAAGGCGCCAACTGGTAGAGATATTGGAGAGGAGAGGTGTTGCAGATGGGGTATTTGGGGGAGGGAGAAGGAGGGCAATTTCGCAAATTCCCATAAGTTCCAACTTATTAAAAAATTACTAGGTAGTCCCTATAGTTTAAGTTTTTTGCATTTGGGCCCTCATTCATCATTTTTTTTTGGTGTTACAAGTTATATCCCCCCTTAAAGAAGGGTTCATCCTCGAATTCTAAGAAAATACAAAAAAGTCTATTGAGTAACATCACATACCAAATAAGTTTGGGTATTTGTCTTTCATGATGGCTTTTGGTTCCTAAGTCATATCCTCCTTCCCATGGTATTCCCATATCACCTTCACCGAAGGATATTCCTTAGATCTAAGCTTTCTAACTTGGCAGTCAATGATCGCCACTGGTCGTTCCTCGTATGTAAACTGAACAGTTATTTCTACTAGTACTTCTGGTAAGATATGGTTATCATCCAGAACATACTTTCTTAGCATAGAGACGTGGAACACAGGATGTACCCTTGATAATGCTCGTGGTAATTCAAGCCTATATGACACTGCTCCAATTTGCTATGTGATAGGAAATGGATCAATGTACTGAGTTGTCAAACCTTATTACTCCTTTCATTGAGGACACCTTAAGGAAAACTTGATAGCCCACTTGAAATTCAAATTCTCTTATTCTCTTATTGGCATACGCCTTTTGCCAACTTTGAGCGGCTAATACTTTCTCAAAAATGTCTTTTACTTTCTTAATGGCGTCTATAACTAAATCTAGTCCAAGCAACTTAATTTCTTCGGTTTAAAACCATCTCATAGAGGACCTGCATTTACAACCATACAATGCTTCAAATGGAGCCATCTGTATGCTAGAGTGATAGCTATTATTATAAGCGAATTCAATGAGTGGTAAGTACCTTTCCCAACCAACCTCAAATTCTATAACACAGGCTCATAACATATCTTCTAACACCTAAATTGTCTTTTTGGACTGACCATTGGTTTAGGGGTGAAAGGCAGTGCTAAAGTGTAGTTAAGTCCCTAGGGTCTCTTGGAATGACTTCCAAAATCGAGCCATGAACTGAGTTCCTCGATCAGAGATTATGAACAAGGGTATACCATGAAGAGACATGATCCTATCTAATACAACTGTGCATACCGTGGAGCTGCATAAGTAGTCTTCACTAGTAAGATGTGTGCACTTTTTATGAGTCTGTTCACAATCACCCAAATCGAGTCGTACCCTCTAAGGGTCTTTGGCAACCCAGTTAGGAAATCCATGGTAATCTGCTCCCACTTCCATACTGGAATCGCCATGTTCTGATGTAACCCTGCAGGTCTTTGGTGTTCTGCCTTAACCTATTGACAAGTTAAGCAATGAGAAACAAACTCTGCTATATCCTTCTTCATTCCATTCCACCAATAATGAATCTTCAAGTCACGGTACATTTTATTACTTCCTAAATACATAGCATTGGAAGATGAGTGGGCGTAGTCCATTATTTGTTTCCTCAATTCATTCACCTCTGGTACCCATAACCGATCTCTGTAAAATAATACCTCTGCTCATTCAGTGTCAGACCTGTATCATATTCTGACTTTGCCCTCTCTAATAGTTTAGCCTTGTTAGGATCATCTGCCAGAGCAGTTTTAATCTGTTCCACGAAGGGCGACCGTACTTGTATGCCAACCAAAAGTACCCCAGATGGAGCTAGCTATAGTTCAACCCCACTGGTTTCCAAACCCTACAACTCACGAATCAAGGGCCTACGGCCAGCTTCAACGTGTGATAAGCTACTGCTAGACTTCCTACTGAGTGCGTATACCACTATATTAGCTTTACCCGGATGATAAAGGATAGAGCAGTCATAATCCTTAATCAGTTCCATCCACCGACACTGTCTCAAATTTAAATCTTTATGTTCAAAGATATATTTCAAGCTCTTGTGGTCGGTATAAATTTCACAGGTTTTACTATAAAGGTAATGCCGCCAAACCTTCAATGCAAACACAACAACTGCCATCTCAATGTCATGGGTAGGGTAGTTCTGTTCATGCATCTTGAGCTGTCTCGAGGCATAGGTGATAACCTTGCCTTTCTGCATTAACACACAGGTTAGTCTAATCCAAGATGCATCACAGTAAATGACATACCCATACCCATTCTTCGGTAAAATCAAAATCGAGGCTGTAGTCAAATATTCTTTAAACTTCTGAAAACTATCTTAACAGGCTGACACCCATTTGAACTTCATATTCTTCTAAGTCAATTTTGTCAAAGGAGCCGCTATCCGTGAGAAATCCTTCACAAAACGACGATAATACCCTGCTAAACACAAAAAGCTACGGATTTCAGTTGGTGAAAATGGTCTGGGCCAATTTCTAACTGCCTCCATTTTCTTTGAATCTACATAAATCTCTTCCTTGGAGACCATATATCCTAGGAAGGCTACCTGTGAAAGCCAAAATTCAGACTTTAAGAATTTACTATACAGTTTATGTTCTTTCAAGGTCTGTAATACCATTCTCAAGTGCTGATCATGTTCTTCTTCACTTCTAAAATAAATCAATATGTTGTCAATGAAGACAATCACAAACCGATCTAGAAATAACCAGAATACTCTGTTCATTAGATCCATGAATTCAGTAGGGTCATTAATCAACCTAAATGACACCACCACGAATTCATAGTGCCCATATCTAGTTCTGAAAGTTATCTTAGGAATGTCACTCTTTCGAACTCGGAGCTGATGATACCCTAAACACATATCTATCTTTGAAAAATACTAAGCTCCTTGCAGTTGATCGAATAGGTCATTTATTCTGGGAAAGGGGTATTTATTCTTTATGGTAATCTGATTCAACTGTCTAAAATCTATACAGAGTCTCAGTGATCCTTCTTTCTTCATTACAAATAACATTGGTGCCCCCCATAAAGAAATACTAGAGTGGATGAACCATTTTTCTATCAACTCTTGTAGCTGGACTTTCAACTCCTTAAGCTCACCAGGAGCCATACTGTATGGAGGAAGTGATACTGGATTAGTCCCCGAGTGAGTGTCAATAAGGAACTCAATTTCCCTTTCTGGTGGGAGACTCGATAATTCCTTTGGAAACACATCAGCATATTCACTTACTACCGAAACTTCTTCTAATCGGCGTTCTGGACTCTTGGAGTCCTGAACAAAGGCAAGATAAGCCTCACCATCCTTCCTTAATAACTTCTGTGCTCCTAGTGCAGAAATGAGCTTAATAGAAACTTCACTTCTGTCTCCTTGGATCATAATCGGTTCCTTCCCAGATAGACAGATTTTTACTGTTTTATCAAAATACTCCACCACTACATGATGGCTTGCAAGCCAATCCATTCCCAAAATTACATCAAACCCGTGGATATTCAGAATAATTAAATCCACTGACAATGATGTACCACAGATAATGAGTGAATAGGACTTCACCACGTTAAAAACAATTAATGACTCTTGCAAAGGTGTAGATACCTCCAATGGGTACTTTAGTGGATCGACTGATTTCATCAATCATGGTAGTAGATAAGTAGAAACAAAAGAGTAGGTTGCTCCAAGATCAAATGACACAAATATCAGAATTGATTCAAGTAGTAAAGTACCTGTGACAATAGCATTTGAAGCCATAACGTCCTATCTGGTCAAAGCAAAAACTTAGGCCTGTGATCCAGGACCATCACCACGGCCTCGACCTGCCATTCCCCTGGTGGGCTGGGCAGGGTACTAAGCTGATGCCATGAAGGATTGCTATACTCTATTCGAAGCTGTCGAGTTGGCGCCACCTTCAGAGGGAGTCACCTTCACTGAGCATTCTCTCCAACCATGACCTGTCTGCTCACATCTGAAACAAGCACCCATACTTCATGACAAACACTAGTGTAGAACCTACCATATGTACCACATAGGTGTAGTATGAGTAGATGACTGAGTGTAAGTACGGTTCCTTCCAGAAGAGTAGTTACCAAAAGTCGACTGGTGAAGGTGCCAGTTGGGATGTTGAGATGGAAATGTATTCGATGTAGCAGGTGCTTTCGGGGGACAGGGTCAGATCTGGCCCACTTCATACTACCATAAGTGTTTTCTGTACAGTTATTCTCCTTCAACAAGTTTCAAACCCAGTAGCCTGATTATATACCTACTTATAGGTGTTATCATCTGTGAAATGAACCGCACTGTAAAAGTAGGTTCCCAACCCCTGTACAAAATGTTGAACTTTATCTCTCTCGTTAGGAACAGCATACTGTGCGAACTGAGACAGTTGTAGGAACCTATCCGCGTATTCAGAAACTGACAACCCATCTGGTCTTTCGTAAAGAGAGGAACTCATTAGCCCTGGCTTGTCTCTCTCCTTCAGGTAGAAACTGTTGTAGAAATGCAGTCTTAAAGGAATGCCAAGAATTCTTTAGTTCCTCTATCAGTTCTTTCGCCTGCCATACTCGAAACCAATTTTTTGCAGAACCATCCAATTGAAGCCCCACCATTCTCACAATTATTGATTCAAGGCAATCAATGATCCTCCATTCTTAAAAACCGAGCAAGTTTCATCTTTTGAAATTCTGCCAGAAAGTTACGGAAAGTAGAGACCACCACTTGTATTGGCGAAGCAGGGACAGCTGGGGCTACTAGAACACTCACTAGTGGAGCTGATGCATTCGCCTAAGTCATCACAGTGACTAAGGTATGAAGAGCCTGCGGTATCTCTTGTGCTCACTCTGGAACTGCCGCCTGAGGTAAAGGAGCAAAAATTAGGGTAGAAGTACTCTCAATTTCCTCTGGTGGCAGATGAATTTTGGGTCTACCTCGTCCCCTAGGTCTACCCTGACCCCTAAGTATAGTCACTGGTCTGGTGGAGGCTCCTTCAGATGCCTCGTCCTATCCTAGGCTAGTAGAGGCTCGAGTTTTTGGAGGTATTGTCCCAAAAGAAAAAGGAATAGAAAGGTCTTAGTTGATAGGCTATTTATTGGGTAACACTAATTAGAATATATTTGAGTATTATTAGAGTACTTCAGGTTGGGTTTTAACAGACTGCCTAATGACAAGTGCTTCCGGGTGCACCTATCACTAGTGTGATCTATCGTTCCTCGTAGCATGGACTTGTTGGAGACCTTCATATGCCCTAACCACAGACCTAAACCATGCTCTGATACCACCTTTGTCATGCCCTATTTTAGACCATGTGACCGGCATAGGAAATTACCCTTCAAGTAACTACCTACCAGCCTAAAATACTAATGCAATTAATTCCACTTATAATCATCTTTAAATGAATAATAGAATTGAAACACACTTTCATTAAAAATTTACTAAGTCATTAATTTTAAACATATTTTGGCTAAGTTTCTCTAAAATATGGACTATCCCAGGGTACAAATCTGTTAAAATAACAAGGTGGACATGCCCATCATTAACCAAAAGCCTTAGTGGCTTAACAAAAAGCAGTAAATAGTCCATCGTGGATTGTATATCCAAATTTCACATAATTATGCAATTATACTTACAGACCATGAAAATAAACTAAAATTCAAAACAATCCTATCCAACATCTATCCACAAATTCTCAAGTAAACTCCAACATTACTACTCAAGGTGATGCCTACTAAATTGAATCAGCTGGTTCAAAGGGTGCAGGCGAAGCTAAAGGAAGTTCACCAATATCCTGATCTAAAAATGTTAAAGTTTGAGGGGTGAGTCCACTGACTTAGTGAATGGAAATCAGACTTACTAATTGATACATAAACCCCTAGATGTAAAGTGCATTATCACTAAAATAATATGAAACCGCGTTTCAATAATTTTTCAATATAATATGCACCTAATGCACTTTACATCTAGGAAACAATATAATTTATGTGTTTCACAATCATATTACAATATTTGATAGTATGAGCAAAAAGTAATTATGTTCAGAAATGTTTCAATACAAATCATAATTTCCTAGGATTCATAACAAATTTTAGGGAAGAACCCAAACTGAGAAAATAGTATTCCCACTCTAGAAAGTAAAAAATCAACTGGAGGGTAACCCAATCCTCACCTTCCAAAATAGCACTCACTGAAGGAAAAAATATCTATTTTCTGTTTTCCTTTAGAAGTGTTCTCATTCGGAGGAAAAATCGTATAGAATAAAACCCAATATTCTGCCAGGAACTACACTCACTGACAAAAGTACCCTTTATCAGGAACTGCCCTCAACTAATAAAGGTTGTGACCTATTTGAACCTAGTGGTTCTACCACCACTCGACTATGGATCGCATAATACAGTTCTAAACCTCTTTCATAAATAGTGAAACATAATAATCAACTCTCTCTCTCTCTCTCTATATATATATATAAATATCACTTTTGTAGGCTTAGTATCCCATTTCCACAATCTTTCTACTTTAAGACCGCTTTGTGTTTCAAAGGCTTGTCTCAGATAGTCCTAAGTGCATGAACAAGCGCATAATACATTAGCATACTAAATCACTACTATATCTTGATAAGACTAGTGTAAATTAGAGAGGGACTTCAACCTGTAAATAAGGTTGAGGCGGTTGAACTAAGGAGACAGATCGAGCGATCTACTTAGTAAAATTTAAATATCAAATTTTTCAAAGAAGATGCATTGTTTAGTGTGAAGCTTTGGAATTGAATCAAGGATTTCACATTATTGGATATCAATATTCACTTGATTTAATGTCCTTTCCCCTGATTATCACTCATACCATTTGATCAGGTAGAATAGTCTTACTAGAATACAATTTAACCATAATTGCATTTCATTTCAATCGTGCTAACTAACTTAGCAAGGACCATTACCCAATTGCTTAAAAGTAGCATTTTCATAGTAAACTACTCACCACTAGGATTTGAAAATCGAAGGAAATTCCACCATGCTTAAAACTTAATTCCAATTCTGCCCAAGGATTTGATGCTGCAACAAGGTAAGAAATCATGAATATTCCAGTTGGGTTTGTTCGCTGAAACGAAGGACACTACCAAAAGAATTTTGAAATTCAAAGATTTTCCAACAAAGAAGAATAATGAAATTGTGAATCTGCACGACTTAAACTCAGGTGGAGAGGAGAAGAAAACTAGCCCCAACTACGAAAATTGGCTTGAAATCTTCCGTCAATGGATTGAGCTCTCATGAAGTCCCACCATACAGCACGCACCTAGTGACGACACCACCCACTAACTGATGTTGGCCTTCAACGGTGAGGACGGTGGTGGTTAGGGAGTCAAATTGACGGCAAATGGTAGCATGAAGAGCACAGCACAATGAGCGACGGTTTACAGCTAGGAAACGAAGGTGAGGCTCAGCAACTAGCATAGGTGAGCTTGGGCTAGAATGCCATGGTTGGGCTGCTCAAAAATCACGGCGGTTGGGACCCCTATCGTCGGCGTGCACAAGGAAAGTGCCGAGAGATACTTTTGGGTGAGGGAGATGCCGAGTGGTAGAGATATTGGAGAGGAGAGGTGTTGCGGATGGGGTATTTGGGGGAGGGAGAAAGAGGGCATTTTTGCAAATTCCCATAAGTTCCAACTTATCAAAAAATTACCAACTAGTCCCTACAGTTTAAGTTATTTGCTTTTGGACCCTCATTCATCTTTTTTTTTTTTTGGTGTTACAAATAACATATATGTATTAGTTCATTCTAATAAAATATAGTAATTTTTGTGAAAACAAAACAATCACAAAAAATGGCTTTAGTGACGACAATGCTAATATCATCACAAAAGGTCGTTTCAAATTAAGAATTTTCTTGTTAAAAAAAATTGCTTTTAGTGATGACAATGTTAATGTCATCACAAAAAAAATTGTTTTAGTGACGACATTACAATGTCATCACAAAAACAAGCTTCAGTCACAACAAAAGCATGCCTTCACATTCTTGTTACAAAAATTCACCTCTTGTGACGACATTCAAATGTCGTTGCAGAAGGTGGTCTTTGTGACAACAATAATGTTGTCACAGAAGATGGTTTCTATGATAACAATAATGGCATCACAGAAACCACCTTTTGTGACGGCATTTGAATGTCGTCACAGAAGATCATTTATGTGACGAGAATAATGGCGCCACAAAATCCACCTTCTGTGACGACATTTGAATGTCGTCACAGAAGGAGGTTTTTGTGACGACATTGGTCATCACAAAAGATGACTTTAGTTACGATTTATTGAAATTCAAGAAATTATTGGGTCAATAAAACTTTTGGTGATGGCCATTACCGTCACTAAATGTGCCTTTAGTGACGACATATAGGCGTCACTAAATCTATATCTTTTGTGACGCTCAAAAGTCGTAACAAAAATTTACTTTAAGTGACGAACCTGTTTTTTCGTCACTAAAAACTTTTAGCAACGAGATATTAGCGACGACTTATAGTCGTCACTAAAGGTTGAAAAGTTGTCACTAAATATCATTAGTGACAACTTCCAGTATTTTTTGTGACAATAAAAGTCATCACAAAAAGTCATTTATTTTGTAGTGAAATTAGTTTTGAAATATATATATATATATATATATATATATATATATATATATTATTACATTTATATATCTGAATTATGATTTAAAAGAATTTCAATCCATATTTTGATGGCCTAATAATTTAAAGCAAGCAGTTTATTAACACAATTCTAAATATATTTTATGCAAATAAATTAAATATTTAATTTTTGAAATAATAATTTTTCTATGTTGAAACTAAGAATAAATATAAAGAAGGAAAATCACCTTCCATTCCTGACAAAATGACTTAAACTTAAAAGTCACTATTTTGGAGCATATGTGACCCGAGAGTTGAATGGGTGGAGTTAATATGGATCACACAATTAGACTAGTAAACGAATGAAAAGATTTTTAAAATTTAATTATTATTATTATTATTATTATTTTATATATTTATTTGTCTAAAATATATACACAAATTCCTTATTTAATTCATATTTTTGATTGAAAGTATAAAGACCAAACCATCTATACTAGACCTTCCCTGCTAAACTCTCCTCCAAGTGATATTTCATAGTTTTAATTCTGATTCATGTACTGTTACCTTCTCATTCGGGGTTCCATGGCCAAGGCCTCGGAAGTGGGTCTTGGGGCATCATTGCATTCCTCTTACATGTTAAAGGCCGTGAGGCGTCTAGCCAAGTCAATTAAACCTTCGTTACCATGTCCATCTGGGCCACCACCATCGGAGATTCCACGATCACCATCAAAATAAGGATAAGCAGACTACAGAGAAGCTGTTCCTATGTGGCCGCTTGTTTTCCATTTTATTAAGATCAAGTCAGCTAATAATTATTATCAACGCTGTAATGTTTTCTCTTTTGATCAAGGTTTTTACGACATATAGCATGGCTGCTGCTCTTAACATTGTTGCTATATATGTCATTTTTTATCTTCTCTCTGTTGCTTCTTTTGCCACCTAATAATAAATTAGCCTGCTTGGTTGTTATCTAAAAATGGTTGATCTGATCATTTCAGCTTACGCTTTATTTTGATTAATAAACTTAATTTTTCTCCTTTCTCTTAGGGCATGTATTGGATTGGGGTGGGAAAGGGAAAGAATGAAAGAAAACAAAAGGAGAGATGAGAGAGAGGAAAGAAAAGGTTAAATGATCATTTACTTTTTCTTTGTTCAAATAGATACTTATTTGGGTGGTTTCTGTTTCACTAAAATCAAATCGGAGATTATTTATTCATTTGCATTGAAAAGAGGTATAAAAGAGAGGGATTTACCAATTTACGTAATACCAACATGGAGCCAGAATTTTAGTCATTTACATTTGCCCTGAAATAGCATTTATAATCGTCCAGTGCCCATTAAGCCAAATGTCATGAAACCATATATGTCAAGAATCATTTAAAAAAAATTAAAATGAATACCTAATTTTATAACATATCATAAGAATTTTTTGGATGGGATAATTTCAGGACAGAAAAGTAATGTTATAGGATATTCTAAATATTTTATCATAAAATATTTTATTTAAATAACTAATGAAATTCCTTTAAAAATTCTACATTATTTAACAAATAGAAAACCTATAAATTCTTTAAATTCTTGATTACTAAACTGTATTTTATGACTTCTTCTATATTGTAATGTTACTAACGTGATTTCTTAGTCAACATTTATGGAAGTTCAATTGTTCCAAACTATGCGTGGTTTGATCATAGAATTATTACAAAATAAAAGTTAAGAAGACGACAATATTTAAAATAGTGAAAATACTTTTAGAAGCTTAAAATATAAGATAAAAATATATAAATATAAAATATATAAAATATAAAAACAAATAGATATAAAATACTTAGTGTTGTTTTGTGTTGATGGACCATTTTATAATTGTATGTCTAATTATAGAAGTAATACGTGGTTATCCTCCAGCTTAGTAGCAGAGAGATATATAGATATTTGGGGAGCTAATTTCTTAGGAATTTTCAGATTTATTACATGTCTTTCTCTAAAGCATCATGGTTGAGAATTTTTTCTAGTCATAGGTAAATATCTTGCTCAATTTCCAGAAAGTTCAGTCACTTCTAAATTCTTCATCGACATAAGCTTGCCTTCTTCATTTTTACCCACTGACCTACTCAGCTATATAGGGGAAATCTCCTAACTTATTAAAGAGAGCCCTCTCTGTCTCCGGAGAGTAACCAAAAATAGCCAGCAACATCATTTAGTAAAATCCATTTCAGCATACTTGGTTATTCTCCTCCTCCTCAGCTTCAAACATCTTTCCTTCGAGTATTCCAGAATATTCAATTTCAAACCTTCCCCTCCAGTTTCTTCCTGTGCGTCTTCAGAATCTCTATTATTCGCTCTTTGAGGCGTTGCTCTGTTCCGCTAAACTCCCAGTGTTCGTTTTTCTCTCCTCCCTTCCTGATAGTTTGTGGTCAAGTTCCAAATGCCCTGCAGACTTTGGAGTTGAGTTCATTTCGGGTCTGTTTCCAAAGGGCTTACAACTTGTACTAACTCAGACTTTTGGTTAATCTTAGTCAGCTGCAGGATGTGGCAGATAAGTACCTTCCGGCATAACTAAGTTAGCGCTGAATCTTGTGATGTGTGGTTTGTTTTGAATTTGTCCATGGTTTTTATGATATTGTAGTGATTCCCTAGAGAGTATATGATAGCTTCCCTATGCTTTAGTCATGGTCACTAAATTGTTAAAAGTCTAGTCAGTTTGAGCTTGAAGTTTTATTCTGGTTTAACTTTAGTTTTATGGCTGTTTGGGTTCTTTTGGTTGCATTTTCACATTTAAATTTTTTTTATTTGAAATGGGATTTCTAATGTGATTATGGGTAATAATAATCTTAAAGATTGGTTATATTATTCTGTCACTACAAGAAAAAACTCAATTTTCTGCGGATGTTTGCTGCAGAAAAATTTTGCAGGTACTTACCTTCGGTATTTC
>JASKGM010073820.1:0-15633 GCA_034509205.1 Ceratonia siliqua
TAATAAACATATTTTTGATGTTGATGGCAATGTATTGGAAGAGTGTTGTAAAGAGAAAAGTATGAATAAGCTAATATATGATGCATGGACTCAATTATTTAAGTGTATGCATATGGCTGGGCAATGTGAGGAGAAACTACATGTTGTAATAAATGGAGCTGTTAGTATTGAAAAGCAATTGTTCGAGGTGAAGGCAGACATTGAGCAAAGCATGACAGATGAATTAGAGTCTTTTATTGGATCATGCGTTCTAGAAAATGTTGAAATTCATCCACCTCAAATTTCCAAGACTAAAGGAAGCGGTAAACGTCTTAAAGGAGGAAAAGAAAAGGCTATTGAACAGCAACAAAAAAGAACAAGGCTTTGTAAAGCTTGCGGACAGTATGCATATCATGATAGCCGCAATTGTCCCACAAAATCCCCTTCATAGTTCTTGGTAAAAAGCTTCTTAGCTTCTTTGTTATGTGTTCACTTATAATAATTTTGCTATATCATTATTTGTATCTTTCTCTTTACTCATATGATTTAGGTGTTTTGTGTTTCTTGGTTTTGATTAGTTACAGATTTTGGAGACTATAACATCATTTGGAAAAGCTGCAACAATTGGAGAGTTAAATATATTTATCTGCTACTCTAGTTGAACTTGTAATGTTTTGAACTTAAAGTTTCAACCAACAACAATTTCACTGATTAAGAGAACTTATAATTTTCATGCAATATTTTTTTATTTACCTTTAAATTGCAGTATATTTGAGGCTATTGAAAGAATTTTTTTTTAATTACTTATAATTTTCATGCTGTTGAAATAATTTGAATCGAGGAGGACAATCAAAATAAGATTTGAAACGAGGAGACAAAAGAAGAAACTTGTAAATATATCATATTTATATAAAATAAGTGAATTATAAATAAATATATAAATATATTCAAAATAAATCTTGTTATATTTTATTAAAAAATATCTACTATATTTATATACTTATGTATACTTAATTTAAGTTATATATTTTTTATAAATTTAATTTTCTTAAAATATTTTTAAAAAATAATTAAAATTAAAATCTTTGAGAGTAAGAGGAAAAATAATAGCATAATTTACTTCTAGAGTAATGGGGACTTTTTTATTTTTTTTAATTTCTCTTTTCTCCTTTATTTGGTAACAGTGAAAGTGATTCATAGAGATTAGCTTTTGGACACCACCACCCCCATGTTGCCACGTCCAGGATTTCATTACCATTCTCCGTGAAAACTTTGGCTTTCGCATTTGAAGTATCATTCTTAGGTGGGGTTGAGTAAGCATGCGAAGCTTTTTTCAAATAATAAACCAATAGAATAAGATTTCTTTTGTTTAATTACTTTTACAACCAGATAACATATCAGTTTCAATTGAAGTTAACACATAGTTGTCCATCTGGAACATGGGATATGTCCCAAGTTGGCTAGCAACACATACTGACCCAGTGGAACCATAGGAGCTGAACTTCTTGATTGCATTTTCTACCAATTCATACACATCCTCATCAAAAACTATACTTCTCAGCTCATCAAGAGTCAAGTCCTGAAGTTGGCGTTTCTTTGACACATGCAAGGCAACGGATATTCTTAGTTTTAAGTGCTACTCCTATAGTGTAAAACCAAGAGCCATGATAAGATATATTTGTTTAAGAAAAATGCAAAAAGAGACGGATTCGAAAGATAGATGACCCTATATAGCCCCATCGTCATCTATACAGAGAAGAGCTATATGGACTGTGATATATCAGCAATTCTGTGACGCATGTTCATCTTCTGAGGCACGCATAGCCAGTAGTTCGAGTTGCAGTAAAACGGGTTGGGCACGTACGCTGTAAATGAGTGTAACCAGGGTAGCCAGAGAAGAAGGATGTTGGAGGCAGAATAGAGGAGGTAGACGAAAGAGATGGGCAATGAAAAGGCGTATGGCTGGGCGAGTGAGAGAAATAACTCGCGTGATGTTCAAAATTCAGATTACATGGGTATGTTTGGATCATTTAATGAGATATTTCATCCTAGCCATTGATTTTGATCCAAAGGCTATTAATAATTCCTCTCATCTCTCATATTAGTCATCCCCTCTCATGGGATATGCCCCCTATATATATATATATATATATATATATATCTCATATTTTGTTTATTATTTTAGTATTTTTAGTATAAAAAAATATTATAATTATATTTAAATAAAAATTATTGATAATTATAAATATATTGGGCCAACCCGATAATCCAATGGACTGGGCTGGGCTAGCAATATGCCAACCCGATTTAAATTCGAGCCGGTTCGATTATGTCACTGGCCCGATCGGGCCGAACGGGGCTAGTCCGATTGCCAACTCTAGGCATATCAGAGAATTATACCTGTATTTGATATGTTTTTATGTAAAATAATTAATAATATTTAAGGTAATAAAATATTATAAAATTACATATTTTTAAATATTTTTATATAATATAAAAATTATAAAAATCTTATATATATGTAAGGTATCATAAATGCTACACGGCGCGTCAGGTTTTGAAAAAGAAGATCAGGTATTATGGGCCGGACCTAAAACATGAAGCCCATATTGCCCCACATGTAAGAACAAAAAATAAAGATGAAAAATCTGAAAATACCTAAAAAAATCCATAGGGAGATGTTCGGTTTGTTAATTCGGAGAAGCACAAAATCACACCAGCTCAGCGTACCTCAGTCTTTCGCCCCTCCTCCTTCATCTTCACCCAGTAAAGCCCTGATTTTCACCCATGTCACACGCTCACCACCAGGGCTCAACCATCACCGTCGCCACCACCGGCGGCGCATAGCCAAACTCATTCTCGAATCAGACCCACAATTCCGGTCCGAAACCCCAAAAAAATCCACTTTCCGATGGACTCCAGACCTAGTGGACAAGGTTCTCAAATGCTTGCGGAACCACCGACCCAAAGCACTGCAATTTCTCAAACACATAGAACGCCACCCGACCTACACTCCTCGTCGTCCTCTGATTACGCCATTGACATAGCCGCTCGCATGCGTGACTACAAGTCTGTTTGGACCCTGGTTGCTAGAATGCGAGCTTTCCGCGCCGAACTTTCGTGATTATTACTGAGAGGTATGTAGTTGCTGGTAAAGCTGATAGTGCTGTGAAGATCTTTTTGTCAATGCACAAATATGGTTGTTGTCAGGATTTGAATTCTTTCAATACGATTCCTGATATTGTGCAAGTCCAGACAAGTCGAGATGGCTTATAATTTGTTCAAGGTCTTCATGGGAAGATTTAAGGCTGATAGTATCAGTTATAGTATAATTGCAAATGGTTGGTGCTCGGTTAAGCAAACGCCCCAGGCGTTGGAAGTGATGAAGGAGATTGTAGAAAGGGAATTGACTTCAACTTTAACCACGTAAAATATATTGCTTAAAGGGTATTTTAGGACTGGTTAGCTGAAGGAAGCTTGGGATTTCTTTTTGGAAATGAAGAGGAGGAAATGTGACATTGGTGTTTTTACTTATACTACCATGGTTCACGGGGTTTGGTGTTGCGGGTGAAATTAAGAAAGCTAGAAAGGTTTTTGATGAGATGATGAGGGAAGGTGTACTTCCTTCAGTTGCGACTTTCAACGCTTTGATTCAGGTTTTTGCAAGAAGGATAGTGTGGAAAATGCTATATCGACCTTCGAAGAGATGGTGTGGAAGGGTTATGTGCCTAATTCAATTACTTGCAATTTAATTATAAGAGGATTGTGTCAGTCAGGTGACATGCAAAGGGCCATGGAATTTATGTTGAGAATGGAGGAAGATGACTGTCAGCCAAATGTTCAAACACATAATGTCATTATCCGATACTTTTGTGATGCTGGGGAGATTGTTAAGGGTTTGAACATGTTTGACAAGATGAGAAATAAGTCATGCTTGCCCAATCTGGACACGTACAACATTCTGATTAGTGCCATGTTTATGAGGAAGAAATCAGATGATTTAGTGGTAGCTGAGAAGTTATTGATGGAAATGATTGATATAGGATTTCTGCCTCGAAAGTTTACATTTAATCGAGTATTAAATGGGCTTCTGCTAACAAGCAATCACGATTTTACAAAGGAGATATTAAAATCACAGAGGAGATGTGGTCGTGTATTTTATGCAAGAATGCAAACTGTAACTGGTTCCAAGGATCTTTAGTAGTTTGAGAATGGAAATCAATTTTTCCTTTTATAGAAAGTGAAGAAACGAGGACTTATATGTAGTAGAATTTCTAGGGGATTTGAGGATTGAACTGTAACTCATTTATGAACATTCAAGGTACAACATTTGTATGCCTTCCCATGCTTCTCGTGTCTAGTTAACTCCATGAAGAACTAAGTATGAAATAAAGCTAAAACCTCAAATTTAATTTGAAAATTGCTTACTTACGCGTCTTTAAATAAAGAACAGGACACCGGCTAGTTTTCAAACTAGACCTATCTCGAAAACATTCTCTAATGAAAACCTTCACATCCAATTCAATTCAGTTTAGTATATTATAACATATCAGCAATAAAAAATTAAACTCACAGACACCTTATTTAGGTTGGCCGATTAAATAACTTTTGAAGTATATCGATTGTTTACGTCGACCATCTTGTTTGAGGCAAAATATTATATAATCTATGGGAATTTCATTAGCAAAAAAAAGTCAATTTATTTATGCCAGAAAAATTATTACTAGAGAATAAATGAAGAGAAAGAAGGGAATATGGTCAACAATCGGTGTCAAGTTACAAAATAGGAACTACTTTGGTTATTACTTTCATTACAATCTGGCCACAAATGGGTTAGGATCTAAGTAGTCAAATTTAAATAATCTAATAAAAGGGCCTTGGTTGAAGTGAAAAAAAGTAAATATTGTTGAATAATTATAGGAGATCCAGAAGACCGGTCCTTTTAGTTTTATTATGACTTTAGATGATCATAATGGAACGAGAGAATGAGAGAAAAAAAAATGATATTGTCCACGACCATTTAAAGTGAATAGAAAGTTACGAGACAAAACAATATAATAAGGATATTGTGCTTCATGTTAGCAAAAGCCAAATCTCAAGAAAGACAGCCAAATCTAGAGAAAGACGGAATTTATAGTCCCAACCATGTGACATTAACTCCCAATCTCGGCAGTCAATTAATTTGGCATAAAGAGAGCTCAAAAGTTGTTGACTAACTGACTGGAAAAATGCTTTCTTGCTGAAATAATCAGCAACCAGCATAGTTTACCATATGAGGCACTAGGATACCTAACATTCCCTGTGCCATAGCTATAATTCGGAGGGAGAATGTGCTGATTGCCGAGCTAAAAAAATGATATATGTACGTTCATTGTTAATTGCCTCCAATGACTGGCATTTATCTTCTAACAAATATTTTAACTCAAATGCAACCATAAATTATTTTTTGAATCTTGAGAACTGAATTTCTGAATCTAAATGCTATTTCTACAAATCCAAGTAAATGTGTGTACAAAAAGTATCGTGGTTTTAGGCATAGTGGAAATTTTTGTTTGCCACATGATGGCTGACTTCTGCACACTTAGTATGAGAATCCGGTCACAAGAATCTCACCACTCGTGTCTCCGAATCAACAGCGTGTGGATCCCCTGATAAAAGTTATTAATTTTCCAGCCTACTATCCATCTATTTGGCCACTTAGTCCCAGTCAACCATAAAACCCATGACCCTCTTTAGGGTAAAAATCTCCTGGGTAATGTTACTATCATATATAACTACACTACGCGTCCCTATCTTGGCTAAAATACTATATTTTCGTATATACACAAGCCATTATCTTTTTCCTGTGAGCATAACAGTCGAGAAATGTCTATCAGGATGCCGGGTCAAATATTAAAAGCTTGATGGATGGTTGGGCACTGTCAAATAAAAACAACACAACCAGCATAGACTTCACCACAAACCAGTTCTGCCGTTGTACATATCACGTCTTCCAGTTCCAGTATTCAGTTCACAATTTCGCATCATCCTCACCTTATTCAATATCATTTTCTAGAACCCCAATTAATTATCACTTTACATGGTTACCTTCACAACTTTGAAGGAGCTTGGTACCAATTCCATGGTTCATCAGAGATATACTGAGTGACTTGCTTCACGCTTAAGTAGTTATCAAGTCCCCTGACAATAAAAATAAATGAACAATTTCAGAATCAGATGCTCCAATAATAGTAAATAGTCACAAAATAGGCCTAGTAAACATCACGTTCATGTATGCAACAGCTGTATTTTTTCCCTCATTCTCTCTCTCTCTCTCTGCAAGCTTCAAACTAGAAGACCCTGTTGGTCAGGAAAAATTTAACAAACGCAAGCCACTAGGGAAACTGGTATTGTGTTGTACTTGTATTCTTGTTCTCTTCTTTATACAAGGAAACTTTTACTATAATAATATTATTATTGTTGTTGTTGTTGTTGTTGTTGTTGTTGTAATTTTAATGGGTCAAGGCATCACAAACCATGTGATCTATAATTAGGATTTTCTTCTTGATATTAAGGTGTCGTGACCATCTCTTATTTAATATATAAAAGGCGTTCATATTGACTTTCACATTTGCTGATTTAGGAAACAGAACCATACCATTCTCCTAATTCGCGACCAAAGCCACTGCGTTTAGTGCCTCCCCATGGGGCTTGAGTGAAGCACGGCTGTGAGCAATTTATCCATACAATCCCAGCCTAAAAAGCCTGCAGAAAAGCAAGATATACCATTTAATTACAGAAATAATTTAATTATTTTCTTGTTTTTATCATCTAGGTTCAGTCTCACCTTAGCTACAGGCTCACATCTTTCTAGATTATTTGATATTACAGCAGCACCTAATCCATAACTGTTATAAACCAAAGTAAATAATTTTAATATCAATCCACAAATAAAGAAAAAAGTTTATTTGGTGAAACTAATCAATTTCTGAACTATAATAAACTCACTGGGTGTCATTTGCTAACTCAATAGCTTCTTCTTCAGTACCAAATGTTTTTACACAGAGAACAGGTCCAAAAACTTCTTCTCTCCAAATTTGCATGGAAGTAGTCACGTCAGTTATAACGGTTGGTTCAACAAAGAATCCCTTATTTAAATGCTGTCATTAAATTTGAAAAATCATTTAATTCTCGTGAAAATGAAGAATTACATATTTGGGATAGATACAAAAGGGAATAATCATACCTTTGGGCGAGACCCACCAGTCAAAATTGTCGCACCCTCAGTCTTGGCAGTTGTGATGAACTTCAATATTTTGCCATACTGAGCCATACTATCCAAATATTAGATATTGCACATCTTAGTTAAAAACAAGTAAACAATCGAATTAATCAAAATTTGTGAGAAACTGCTTTAAATTTTAATTCTCACATAATGAGCAACTTCGCCAAATTATACTGACATAAATTACACTTGAATGCCAGGCCTCTGGTGTCATTGTATAATTTTAACAAGGATAAGAACCTTTTAAACAATGGCTGATAATGCTTGATAATGTTAGAACATTAGAGTTGCTCCTTCTAAGCCAATTTCTTCTCTTATGGTTGAGCTCACTCTATTAAACTATTAACATCAATCAAATTTTTTTGGTTTTCCCAAGTTGTGTACGCTGATGCCAGACAGTCCGCTAGAAAATATATGAAATTTAAAAAAGGCTTGTCGAAGTATCACTGTAAACAAAGTATTAGTAGTATAAAGGGCAACCTTCTGCAGAATGGATTTTTATATTTTCATTTTAACTGAATGCGATTAAAGCAATTCTTTTACATTATAAAAGGAGGAAGAGCAAGTTGGGTAAAAGTCTAGATTCAACAGAAATGGGAAAAAAGGATACCTGTCCTTCACTAACAACAGGGCCTAGCCTGCAACCTTCTTCCAAGGGATCTGAAATTTTGATGTTTTTGATCCATTTCACAAGCCTATTCAAAAATTTTGTTGCTATACTTTCCTGAAACAATAAGAGCATCTTACATTATCAAAACAAAAGCCAACAGAATGCCTTTTTCTTTTTCCAATAAGAGAATCCATTTGAAGTTGTTAGAGCAAACTCTACCACAATCTAAGTTAACATGAACTTTCCCATTTATACAGCAAAAGAAAGGGGAAGAAAATTAAGAAAAGTAAGCAACAAATACTAGTTCTTGTTTGTGATCTTGCACATCCATTATGGTCGAGATAGGGCATTTAAATCTATCTATTAAACTTACGTGTACAATAAAACGAGATGTTGCACTGCACATCTGACCATTTGTCCAGAAGCAGCCAAAGATGGTCCATTCAACAGCTGTTTAAATCATGGACAATGGATCAATAAACATTAAATTACACATGGGCATCAGTTATGATTCTGCAAAAGGTTTAAGATGCCAAAACTTTACTCATCCACAATTAGTTTCTAAGGAAATGTGATTCCACATGGAGAAAAACATAAGCTATCCAAAAGTAAATAGCTAAATTTGAAGAGGTACTGACCCTTATCAAGGTCAACATCCTCAAAAACAATGATTGGGCTTTTTCCACCAAGCTCTAGTGAAACAGGCTGCCAAGAAACCAAAAATTGGATAATACATGGAGAAACAACAAAGAATGTAAGGAAAAACGCTTCCTACCTATTCCTCTGTGTATGTTGTGTGTATGTGTGTGTTTCTCATTCTTCTTTAGCTATCAAAACAAAAGGACAATATGAACTGTACATAATTTGCAGATAATACTACTTGAAAATACCTTGACCAGTTGAGCTGCAGCTGTCATAACCTTGCTACCAGTCACAGAGCTTCCAGTAAAGGCAATCTGTTGAAAACTTATTATCAGTCATGATGGCATAGTAGCATTGCGAACTCAAAGACCTCATAGTAACAATACTTGCAAGACAAAGAACAAGATATAGTCCCATATTATTTCAATTCTACTACAAAATAAAGACAACTGAACCTTGTCTACATGAGGATGCGATGCCAAAGGAGCACCAGCTTCAGGACCTAATCCAGTCAGTATATTTAAGACACCTGGAGGAAGCCCCACTTCTCTACAGACTTCAGCCAGCTCCAAACAGGTCCTGAAATTGGAAATAGTACAGCATAAGAAACCAACATAACAGAAAGCAAGTTTGCATGGGTTGATGATGACATACACAGAGGCCAATTCAGAAGGCTTCAATATTGCAGTACAACCAGCAGCCAGAGCAGCAGCAACTTTCCATGTAGCCATTAACAGAGGATAGTTCCTAAAACAAAAAATTAAAAACATCGTTTAATTAGCCATTGACAACACTTCACTAGCAATTGATAGCATTGTTAAAGCAACCCAAATGGGGCTGTGAATGCATACCTATGAATATCCTATGCATATGCCTTAAAATCTATATCTAGGTCATACACCAGATAAAAGCTAAATTACTACACAACCAAGAACTTAAGATCCAATCTTGCACTTATGGCCTCGTTTGGATGGCAAATTTTTGGTTTATAGGCGCACTTCTTCAGCACCATCAGCATGTATTGAAAATTTATTGTCTATATGGATGAGCTAATGCAAAACAACATATGTTTCAAGTAAATTGTTTTCAGCTTATTTTTATAAGCTAATATTTTTTAGCTCATCAAAATAAGCTGAAAATGCTTATGCGAACACAATCCCCATGTAAGCAGTCATTTTAATAGCTCATCCAAAAGTAAGCACTTTCATGCAATGTAAGTAAGGGAGGGATGAAGAAGGTTGTATTTCCACAGGGTCAAATGTTGGGCATGAATTGTGAGATGCTAAATGCCATATTAAATTCATCAAAATCAAGACTAAAAAATTGTTAAGCAGCTAGCAAAAGAGATTTCTGAACAATATATATAGTTATATTAAAAATACAATCACTTAATAAGAAGAAGTAGGCACTAGTTTTAATTTTACTGAAAGAGCCACAAATGAACTTAAGCAGTAGATACCATGGAGTAATTAATCCAACAACCCCAATGGGCTCCTTAAGAACATATGACTTGAAGGTGTTCATTGGAATAGATACAGGAGCCTTTTGCTTTGCATCCAATCCTTCAGCAAGGTCAGCATAGTACTCAAAACAACCAGCAACATCATCCTAGATGAAATCATATATACGCATAAGCAAACATGCATGGTATACACATAGCAAACATGTCTGGTAGATAATTATGGCCGTTCCAAATGTCAACAGTTACCATGTCCCATGCTGCTTCATCCAGTGGCTTTCCACAATCTATTGCTTCGAGTTTTGCTAGATCAGACTTTCTCTCTGTAATCTGTGAGCAGGAATTGTACACTTAGGGATCAAGACATCCAAAAAAAGGGTTAATCTAAAACAAAACATCACTAATAAATTTTTTTGAAAAATCCCAACCTTAGCAGCAATAGCTCGCAGATAGTGAGCCCGAACCAACCCAGAAGCTGATGCCCAATCTGACCCATTGTTCCGGGTCAGGGATCTTCTAGCAGCAGCCACTGCAAGCTCCACATCTTCCGAAGTGGCAGCTGGAATATCCCCTAGACAACCAAAATTTATAACTCGTTAGTGATAGAATTAGAAATGAATATGAAGTAAAAGAAAGGTTTGCATCCTGGTTATCAATCACAGCGACGACTAGCAAAATTAAATAAGTCGAGATCTGAACAATTAGTACGAGAGTAAACAGATCCAATATGATAAATAATATAAAGTGTTGCTGAGAAAGAGAGGCCACCAATTTTCTGTTCAGTGGAGGGGTTGATGATGGGAATTCGTTTCTTGAGAACAGGCTCTTTCCACTCGCCATCTATGAATAGTTGCCGATTGGGCATTGGGATCGCCATTTTCTCTAAATCTAGTATTGCAAAAATAACTTTGAGAAATTAAGATACAGGATATTATATCTAGACCTGTTCATGGGATGGGCCGGGCTTGAGCCTAAGCCTAGTGAGCTTTATGTGTGTGGGCTTTGGCCCAAGTCCAAGCCCATCTTAAATTTGGCTCACATTCATGGATTAGGCTTTGGCCTAAGGCAATGGATAAAGCCTAAGCTTGGCCCACTATAATAATTCATTATTTTTCTTTCATTTTTGTAAGTGCAATCTATGTTTTAATACAATAATAATAACAATACATTTTGGGACAAGAAAATAGTTGCAAAATCACAGACAATAAAAAATATCCAAGTCTAAATGGTGATCAAGTTTATCAAGATCTCACCTCAAAAGCTTAGATCTTGTACATCAATGTCATGTACGTCAATGATTGATCAATAAGATAATATAAATTATAGCAGACAACCCCAATCAATATAGTGCACATATAACAAATGGGAATTAAAGGTTGGATATTAATTAACTTAATCATGCTTCGAATTCAAAATCAAGTGATATAGAAATCATATCCAAAGATAGATTATAACTTGGGATGTTGGTTTTCTAAGTTATAAACAATTATAAACAAGTTTGGGAGACATATAATCAGTTTAGCTTCTAATTATCACTTCTTCTTTTTTTGAAGAAAAAAATGAGGGGAATAAGGTAGACAGCTCCCTCTCTTGAGCACTTCTAAAACACCGATGGTCTGTTTGATAGCTATTTTTTCAATAACTAAGAAAATTTTAGGATTGTAATCCAAGGGTGAAGAATCCTACATAATCTTATGAGTTATGGGTGGACTTTAACTTGTTCTTCCACGTAGGTCCTTCTAGCTATAAAGCATATATAGAAAAAAAGGCTACTTTTCCATTGAAAAAGGATGCTTGGATTTACCATATCATTTATTCTTTATGCACAAAACGAGAGGAAACAGACCTTTGTGCTATTAGGACATATATTGACTTTGGCAAGAAGACATTTTACTGCTTTATTTTACTGCATCACTTATTTCAACCTGCTACAAGGACATTTAGTAAAACTTCTATTTGTCTTCATCTTCACCAATCACCACAAACAAAGGTTCAAAATCAACAGTTACTTCCACTGTGCAGCCCATAAGCTCAATACACTTCCATTAAATTAATAGGAATATGAAGGACTTGTTGATACAATTCAATATCTCAGAATAACACATACTGTTGCCAAGTTAATATTTATTCTTGGAAACACTTTTATTCAACAATTTGCAAAGACACCAAAGTTCAATAACACACATAATCAATCTGCATGGGCATCAACAAACAAAATCAAAAGAATAAAAACAAAAGTAAGAAGAGTTCCCAAGTTCCTAGATTAAAACCCACCCTGAAAAACACTAATAATGAAATTAGCATTTCCCTAAGCATTAATCAAACTAAACCAGAACCCACCCAAACAGAGCAATCCAAAACCTATCTTTTAAATCAGACTAGTAATTTATGATTCTCAATAATTATTTTGCTAGATACTAATTATTCTTTTGGCTATTTAGCTTTGTTTTCTGTACATGACTGCATAGAATATTGAACTTCCTGCAAATAATTAAAATCCCTCACTGTTCACTATTCAGTCAAATGATTAAATGGCCATGTAACCACGTGCTTTAGATTATTTCTTTCCTACATAGAATGGGGAGTGGTAAAATGATAGTAACAAATGTGTGGTAAGTATAAGCAGTTTAATTCTCTGAATTGAGCCAAGGCTTATTTGGCGAAGTTGTTACATTTTTAATCATATGAATATGCATCGAATTATGTGAAAAATGGAAATAAGATCATTAATTAGTTCTTGTTAAAGATCAAAAATCATAAAATTTCCAAGTATCCTGATATGGCCTCTTCGTTTATGCAGAATGTTTAGACTTACTCAAAAGAATGAGAGATGGATCACTATTCCCCCTTGATAGCCTAATCCTATCCCTTTATGGACAACAATTTAAACTCTCATCTTTTGACAGGTTATTTTTTAAGGTATGTGGATTTGGAGATAATTTTTGGGCTCTACTATACGAGGACTACTTCATTGACAATGAACCCCAAGAAGGTCAACACACCGTTAGTCGGGCAGACCGAAAGCTAGTGTTGGTTCCATCTCTCAAGGGACCATCCAATTCTTCAAGGACAATAATATGATCAGTTGAGCAAGCAAGCAAACACAAGACTATTGTCAGTGAATTAATGCAAGCAGGGGAAATGTGTAACTCATTAAGAACCAAACTAGTATAGGCCTTGACCATAACAAGAACATATTCAGGCGCACTGAACAAGAACCCCCCATTGTACAAAAAAAAAAAACCAAAATTAATCATGAAGGAAAATTGAAAATCAACAAGTATGCACCTCTGCCAAAAACCTTCCAAAATCAAAAGGAAACAAATATGAAATGACATCCTAAATAAACCAAAACAAACCAGAATCATGCAACCAGGAAACCGAAACCTCAAACCAATTCAGAACCCAAAGATTCTCTTAACCCAAAAAACAAAATCATGCTCTCCAAAGATTGGGCACCAAAATTCCCCAAAACAGAGGAATGGAAACCATGAGGACAGAAGAAACCTTTACCTGTTTGAACTCTTCCTTCGATGCGCTGGAGAAGAAACAGAGCTGATGCTATTCCCTTAGAAGGAAATATTTCTGGACTACCAGTCAGTCAACGTTTGAGCGTTGCGGAGTCGTAGCAGCAGCGGTTCTTCGCGGTGGTGCTCGCTGTAGCGTGAGAAGGTGAAGGTGCTCTGTGATTTGTGAACCCCGGTGACGGTGGCTCCGTTTGGGGAAGAAAATGACTTTTCAGTTTTTCAGAAGGGGAGAAGGGAAAGGCTTCAGACTTCAAACTTCAGCATGGGTACCCGGACTTCAATCTTTCACGCTGATTACTGAGTGAGGTTGAGGACTGAGGAGCTAAATATGAGAAATGATCATCTCATGGACTCATGGACTTTTTTATTATTTATTTTATTTTTCTTATCCTATCACTTTTTTTGCTTTTGTCTTAACGGTTATCTGTTTGATCTAGTGATATCATGTTATTAATGATATGAAAAAATATTAATGTGATGATATATATCCAATAATTTAAATGAATTTTAAGTTAAATATATAATTTAAATTTTTTGTTTTAATAATTAATAATATGAATTACGTAACATGATTAAATTTAATTTTTTATAAAAAATATTAAAAAATATTTGTTATGTTAGAGTTTTATTTTTGGTTGTAGTAATGTATTTTTATTTTTCAACATCTTTTTTGTTTGATATTATTTGATATTTTTTACCTCTAATATTTTCTTTTTAAATTTTACACTTCGTTCTTTAAATATTTTTTTAAAAATTTATTTTATCTTAAGTAGAAAATTCTAAAAAGTTTAAAAACATTCCAAAATTTTTTTAAAAAAATATATAACATAAAAACAATCAAATAATATCAAAAACAAAACAAAACAAAATAGGTAGTAAGAGGTGGGTGTGGGACTATATTTATACTCCTAAAAAATGGAGCCATAGCTAAAAAAAATAGTTTTCGAGTTAATTATTTTAAGAAACATGTCAACTTATTTTAATTTTATTTTTAATTTCATTTTATATGTATTGCAATATGAAAATTAATTAATTTTTGTATATCTTAACTAATTTATTTTTTAAATCCAAATACAAACGTGGTTTGCTTCTTTAATGTATATAATTAAAGTAATGCTATTTTTGTAAATAAAATCATTTAAAAAAATTATCTCAGTTATGTCACTCCATCATTTATTTCATTTACTTTTAAATATAATATAAATATTTATAACATTTTGCCTTATAAGAAATATTAGTTGTAAGATGAGTAAAACAAATCCACCGAATCTTTTGAAAAGGTACAACTCGCGAAGCCATGGAAACAAAATCAACTGTTACAACAGGTGCCAAGAAAGAGGATTTCTTTATGAATGGGTATATCAATTATTTTCTCCTTTCTTCGTATAGATCCACGTGCCAATATACTAATTCAATGATGCGTATAGAACAATCTAATCTATAAATATTCTATGAAAAGAACCATACATGTAAAAAATAATACCACATGTCTCTTTTATATTATTTTTAGTTTTATATGTTTTTATCATTTGGTAACATTTCCAATTGACACTTGGCTTTCATTTAATTGAAAAAATTTTTCACATATCCAATTAATAATTGTGAAAATTTTTTAATTTATCAATTGATTGGAGAAATCTTTCAATTGACTAATCTAATTTAAATAAAATTAATATATATATAAATTTAAAATCAATACATTATTATATATAAATATATTAATATATTAAATATTAAAATTAAATTATTTCCATTGATAGATTCTCGAGCACTAGAAAAAACAGTTGATGATGAATGTGAGATGTCCTCCACTAAGCCAAGATTGGGATTGAAGAATATAAAGCTTGAGAAAGATTGATGACTTCACTATAGTACTAGAAAATTGAATAAAGTTTAGTGGATACTAAATTTATGATTTAAGTATTTCGTTGAAGACATTCTACATGTTAATTCTCAGCTTTACTATTTTGTAAACATTAATTATTCTCAGCTTTATTATTTTGAAAATAAAATCTTATGATCAAACACCATTTTAAAATAGGATTATTTTAATTTATGAAAATAAATAATAAAATTTTTTTATTAATTTGGTATCTAAAAATATTTTTTCAATTTCATCCTTACAATATATTAAAATAATAGCAACATTATT
>JASKGM010073851.1:0-15631 GCA_034509205.1 Ceratonia siliqua
CGTTTTTGTTATGCCCAACTAATCCATAATCCCACAGTAGAAGAGATGACAAAAACTCCTAGTAGGAAAAGTGATTGTCACTATAATATCTAATCCGAGCTACACTGAAAAAAACAATCAATCTTGTTGGAAGTTATAGAGAAAGACAAAGAAGAAGATGAAATCATGTCTTTCTGAGTTATGAACTAAGCATAAGAAAACTTGAAAACCTCATGATACCCTATTATTTTCTTATATATGAGATTAGGCACCTTGAACACATTCATTTATTAGCATTGGTTAACATCAGAGAAAACAAGATGAATTTGAATAATCTGCCAAGTACAGAAATTTCAAATCCAAGTAGACAAAACCATGACAATCAGGTGAAAGTATACCTAAGTATGCATAACACATCAAATTCATGTTTTGCAAAACTCGAATTGATCCAACAAGGGTGCAAAACCCAACAATGTCATTTGATCAAAAATGAAACTAGATATTAGCAATCACAAGTAAAAACCATTCAGTACCAAAGTATCATAAACAGGAAATCAGTTCTGCACCCTCATGTAAATACTCCAGGCAACACCACTTGGATTCTGAGAACAAATTTGGACCAATCAAGTTAACACGCCAACCAGCATACTACATATTTAAATCAAATTAGTAAATACCATGAAGAACAGTAGCATTTTTCATTAAAACCCAATAATAACATGTTTCCACCCTACATTAAACTAGCTTATACCTGAAATTAAACTATACCATCAAACCCACTGCACTATGATCTTCCTTTCAAAGTCAGATCAACCAAAAATGAGGATGGACACTTAAGTCCTGCAAAATTCAACAGCAGTAATACTAGTTTTGAAATTCACCCAATTCCACTCTATAATACCAATCCCCCGGACATTAAGGTAAGGCTTAGCAAGTGGGTAAAGTGAAATAGCATATACAACCAAAGTCAGTCATTGATAACTAAAGAGGAACACTAACACTAATTTAATCATCGAATAAGCATAATATAATCAATTCCAGTCAAGGAGAACACGATGGAGTCATAATCGAAATAGAAGAGCTTAACTAACATAATCAGAACAGAATCAAATAGCCAAGGAGCAGAATATAACGAATTCTCTTTGCCAAATTACAAGCGCAGAGATTACAACCACATTAACTTAACAAACTAAAAAGAACAAGGATCACAATCCAGAAACACTTACAGAGAGGGAAACCTACAATCTGAGTTTTTTGAGGTGCAAAATCCCCTTACGTTGGAACCCCCTCTGGATTTTTCACTCATTTGGTTTCAGCTCTTAAAAAAAAAAACTCTCCGTCTCGGTGATTTTCTGCCTCTCGGTGCCTCTTTCTTCCTTACTCCCAATATCACCTTCGATTCGTCTTTCTGATTCTGTAGTGATTCCCCTGATCTCCTCCGTCCTCCTCCTCGGTCTCGCTTGGTTCCTTTTATTGCTGAGAGGAGACAATATCTTAATTGCTTCAATTAGGAATCCCGCGAACAAAGACTATCCAGCCACTCTAATTTCCCACGATTAAGTTGCTGTCGCGTATGGGTCCTGAAGTAGTGGGCTGAAATCGTGCCAGAGATAAAGGAAGATGGACAACGGCGTGCGTGATGGTGTAGGGCTATGGTTCAGAATGAAGAATTGGCGTGAAGGAGAAA
This sequence comes from Ceratonia siliqua, assembly GCA_034509205.1. Classification (NCBI taxonomy): domain Eukaryota; kingdom Viridiplantae; phylum Streptophyta; class Magnoliopsida; order Fabales; family Fabaceae; genus Ceratonia; species Ceratonia siliqua. Next base: position 1,667 of record JASKGM010073851.1, read on the forward strand.
AGTGATTGACGTTGGGTTAATTGCAGAAGAAAAGGGATTGCATGAAGAGGGGAGAAGAATGCGTGGTGCAAAGGGAAAAAAACGTGGGCGAAAGGGACGAGGCTCCATGGATGAGGATATTGGAGAGTGAGGAGCGTGGATGAGTGATGACCGGGTATGGTTTCTTGGTTAGTGGGCTGCAAGGGTTGAGTAAGTGATTGGGCTAGACTGGAAATTGGGCCAGGTGAGGTTGGGTTCTGGTTTAGGCTAAGTTGAGGTTGGGTCCTCCTATTTTGTGCATTGGGCTGGACCACTAAAAATGGTCCAAAGGTCTCTTTTTTATTTTATTTTCTTTTTCTTTTTCATTTTGTTTTGTATTTCATTTTTTCACCTATTTTTTTTTATTTATTAGTCTCAAAATTTTAAAGGATACCTGGACAAAATCAGGTGTTTACACCATTCATGGCAACAACCAAGATAAATATTGATATCCATATAGGAAAGCTAACTATGATGGTTTTAGGAGAAACTTTCCAACTTCAAGTGTTTGATTCTCTACATAGTTTTTCTATTTCTACTACAGTTGAGTATTCTTTTATTGAATGTTCAGACTTATTTATTCATGATACTCAATTGCAAGAAACAATAGAGGATAAGCATGAAGATGCTTTCACTAATGAGAGGGTAAAGAAAACACTTAAAGTAAAAGAGATTAAGATGCACCCTCTTTGACAAGAAAGGGTAACATCTTGCTAAGACGTTAAAGAAAGCGCTTGGTGGGAGGCAACTCATCCATATTTGGTAGTATTTTTTTCTTTTTTTATTTGTATTTAGTTTCTTTTATATTTGTTTCCTTTTAAACACTTATCTAAACCCATGCTTTATTTTCACATATTGAGGACAACGTTTAGTTTAGGTTTGGGGGTACAAATAAAAACTTTTTCAATTCATTTTTTCATGCTTTAATTTGCTTTTTGATGAATAATTAAGTCATTCACTTGGTGTTTATTTTCTTTAACACTTTCAAAGCTTGTTGTGAGGGTTGATGCATGTTCATATTCCATAAATTGTGCTCTTGATGTTGAAACCAAGATGAACTTAAAATTTGTTGATTAAGGAATCAAACAGTGGAGAATACCTTGTAAGCTCTTTAGGCCTTAAGCGTTTTATTGTGAGAGTCAATTCCTTCATGCTCTTTAAACACTTTTCATCATGATCCTAATTGTTAGAAGATTTCTATAGGCTTTGTATTGAATGTTAGGATTTTATATATCAACTAAAGAATCATGTTGTTGACTTTTATTATTTTAGTTAAATGACTTGAGTAAGGAATTTGAGTATGTGCATATCCTCCTACTCTATCTTATAATTGACTTCTTGTCCTTAAAAAACATTATGTGGGGTTGTTGCCAAACTCTCTAGAGCCAAACCATTTTTGGGTTTATTCAAAGTATGAAAAAAAAAGAGAAAAAAAAGAAAAAATATATATATACAAAAAAAAGAGAGAAGAAAATGTATATATATATATAAACAAAAAACAAATAGATAAAAGAGATTCCAAGTTCTTTCAAGCATGTGAAAGTTGCCATTACAAAAATTGAATAGAGAAAAAGAACTACGGTACACGTAATGCTTTGGCAATTTCATGAAGTCAAGTCCCCATTAATCTTCATTTATTCATAAGCACATACTTGATATTTCTTGCTTAGGGAGTTTGCTTGAAATATGATATAGGCTGTGTGATATCTTTATAATCCTAATATTTGATTCATTTCATGAGATATATTTTATGAACATTTGAGCGATTATTGATTATAGCCATATTCATATGCAAATTTATATTTTTTATTTCTTGTTTACATAACTTCTATTCGCATATGCTTGATGAGTATTTTAAAACCTAGGATCAGTATGCTTTAATGAGTGAATTTGTGAGATTTAGAGTCAAAGCAAATTGAGATTTTTAACATTAGGTTTGGGGGAAATCAATGTGGATATATTTTGAGTATTGGAATATGGATGTGTATAAGCATTTAATCTGAATAATAAACTTTGTTGTGTTAGGATTTTAAATATAATTGTGCATAAAGTATTTAATTATTAACCACATTGAGAATTAAGGTATGAAAGTTTTGTTGTCTTTTTCTTTTTGTTTGCTCGAGAACTAGCAAAATCTTGGTTTGGGGATTTGATAAACTAATATTTGTCATAGTATTTTGTGATATTTTAAGTTCCATTTTATATGTTTTATTTTAGAATTATGTTACTTTGAGGTTCTTTTTGTGTATTTGCAAGAAGTGCCAAAGAAGAGAATAGAGTGTCTTATTTCTAAATAAAAATAATTAAATAAATAAATTTCTCCATCAATTTCCTTCCTGTAATAGGATTGTTGCCTTCCTTTACTACCAAAATCCCTCCATCAATTTTCTTCCCTCATTAGGACTTCCCTTTCTCTCCCTATAAAATATCCTACTATCTCCATCATTTGAGAACCACTCATTGACCATCACATTCTCCTTCTTCTTCGTCTTTTTCTTTTCTTTTCTCCTCAATTCTCTCTTCTTCCTTGCATGACCCAGGCTGTAGTTTATCTCACCACTATTGCCAACCGTCGCATGATCATCCCTGACCACCACAACTATTGTTGAACACTATGTCGTCCATCTCATTGCCGTTGAAGACCAACAACACCGGAAACCACCATCCCACTTGCAGCGTTGTCGTTTAAGGAGATATTTATCTTATTTTTCCTTCTATTTCTATTTCATTTTGAAATATGTTTGGAATTTTTGGAATTAAGTTTATTAGGTTAAATTTAATTATAAGAAACTAAATATATATTGTGGGTGTTTAGTTTAGCTACCAGGAACGTATTGAATATTTTAGTGGATTGATTTTAATACAAGTTTAGATTATTTCTTATTCATTGTTATTTATCTAGTTTAATTATAAATTGTAAAGTGATCATCTCTTATTTGTAATTAAAATTGAGATATGAAAATTATGTATTAGATACATCATCTACACTTAATTAAGCTCTCTTGAACAAGAGTTTAAATTAAACTCATTGGTTTGATCTAATTTAGATAATTGTGTGTTTCTCCTGTGCTAAATTCAATTAACTAAATAATTGTCTGGATCAAAGAAATTAATTAGTTGATTGTAAGTGAATGTTAATCGTGATCTTCTAGAATCTCTAGCTTTAGTGAAAAAAATCAACAATCTCAACTTAGAAGTTTTAATATAAGATTGGGTAGTTAGCTAAATCTCATTAATTTACGTAAGATTTAATTCAATTTCATTTAGTTATTTTTGCATTCTTTTATTTAGCAAGTTTAGTTGAATTAATTTTAAGCAATCGTAAGAACTTGGTTAGAATGTTTACGATTTTACTTTGTTTTCTTTTAATTTTAGTGTTTGGTAAATTTAGTTTTGAAAGAAAATAAATAAGAAGTTATACCACTGCAATTCCTTGAGAGATCGACCTCAAGGTAAATTTATAACTATACTATTTGTGATTCGTGTATTTGTGAGCATATGAAATTTGTACACCAATTATCTCAAAAATGATATATTGAAAGAGTTTTAGAGAGATTTAAAATATAGAATTGCACATCTAGTGTTGCTTCTGTTTAGAAAGAGGACAAATTTAGTCTCATGCAATGCCCACAGAATGAATGGAAACGTAAGCAGATGAAAGGGATTCCTTACACATATGCTATGGGCAACTTAATGTATTCGCAAACTCGCACCAGACCAAACATTAGTTTTGCTGTTAATATGTTAGGCAAATACTAAAGCAATCCTAAGATGAAACATTAGAAAGCTGCAAAGAAGGTGATGAGGTATCTATAGGGAACAAAACACTATATGCTCACATTCATTTGGAAGTGATTGGATACTCTGATTTAGATTTTGCTAGATGTGTTGATAGTCGAAAGTCAACTTTTGGATATTTGTTCTTGTTGGTTAGAGGGGCAATATCATGAAAAAGTGTTAAACAGACTATCATTGCTTCATCCACTATGGAAGCTGAATTTGTGGCTTACTTTGAAGCCACGGTTCATGGATTATGGTTGCAAAACTTTATCTCAAGACTTGGAATTATCGACACTATTGCCAAGTCGTTGAGAATTCATTGTGATAATGTTGCAGTTGTTTTTTTCTCCAAAAATGACAAATATTCCAATGGCGCTAAGCATATGGAGCTTAAATATTTTGTCGTTAAGGAGAAAGTTCAGAAATATTTTGTCGTTAAAGAGAAAGTTTAGAAACAAAGTGTTTGTAAAGTATATTCGTATTGAGCTCATGGTTGCTGATCCTCTTAAGAAGGGGTTACTAGCAAAGACTTTTAAGGAACATGTTGACAAAATGAGTCTTGGTGTTAACTTTTGATTTATGATTGTGGATCAATTTTTGTTTATTTATGAGACACTTTTGAGATCTCATCAATGATGTTTCTGACATATATATTGTTTTCCATCGTGTACATATTTGTGTCAATGACTTATGATAAAAATATATTGAACATTATGTATACTTCTCATTTTGAATCAGAATTAAATGGCTTACTAGTGTCGTAGTACATGGAAGGGATTATATCATCTTATGATATACAACTGCCATGACTCATGCTAACAAATTGTTTGGTTATGATATTATAATGGCCATGTTCAAATATAAGAATAGACTTATTTTTGTGCACATCATTTTTACCTTATTTCTAATAATCAAATATTGTCATATAGGCCAAGTGGGATAATGTAAGAATATTTTATTTATGGCCCAAATGTCAGTTGATTTATTAGAATTATGTGATAAGATATTAATATATTCTAGTAGTGTTATGAAAAGAAGCGTTTTTCTTATTAGGCTCTACTTTGAAGTAAAGTGGACTTTTAAGATTGTAAGGAAATTTGGTCCTCTCTCTACCCTATATATGTGTATTGATTTCCATCCTTAGGGTACGTTGAAATATAAGGGCTAAGTGAGAGAAATCTGTTTTCTAGGCTTTTGTGCAAAGAAAAAGACAATGTTACTGTTATGGATTCATGTATGTTTTCTTGATTATTTGCTTCCCCTATATTGTTTATTTGTGAAGAACATGATTGTTAAAGACATTGAGATTTATAATAATGAAATCTTACAAAATAACTTAGAAAGTAGAAATTATTAATATTTTTAAAACCTACACAAACTTCTTTCACACTTTACAAATAAACTAGGAAAATAAAAGTATCTTGTCTTACCGTCTTGTGTTGATTGCTCTAAACGTGCCACCTTTAATTTTATAATCCAAAAAGTCTCCTAGTTGCTTGAAAGGGTAAGTTTCAAAATTCCAACACTCCCGTGGACTCAATGTTACTGCCTCACGTTGGAATTTTTTTTAAAGTGGGTTTATCCATAGTATATTTTATTATAATTCTAAGAGGGGTCTTGGGATTTGTGAGAGTTCGTAACACTAAATTCAATATAGCTACAACTTTTTCCCTTTGGATCCTTATTGACGCGCCATTTGCTATTGAAGGTCCTCGTATACCCTGGCTACCTTCCTCTCATTGGACATTTTAGTTTTATTCCAAGTATTCGTCTCCTAAGATATTATCCCTTTTTATTTTTCTTGTGCTCCTCTCTAAACTGATATAGAGGGTCATCTTCAAGGCTTACTCAGCCTTTTGCTCTGATTGTATTTCGGGTGCAACTCCCTTTCTTTCATCTTATGAATGAAATATCTACCTTGGGCGATGGACTAAATTAACATTTAGAAATAAACTATCACTTTAATTTAAGTAGTAGTATTAGAACACACTATAAAATTATTTAAAATACAAGTACAATAGACTTTTAATAATAAAATTATCCATCATTTTAATATTTACGTAATTATTTTTATAAAAATTTAGATGCAAAATACAAAATGACGATATGTTTACGGGTAGAGAATCATTGACAAAATTTTAACTTGAGAGTTCTTTAGATTACATAGCTCAATTTTACCCGTCAATATTTCTTGGCTTTAGGGATGGCCATTTTAGCCCACCCTCTTGCTTTGTTTAGGGCAGACAAGTCAACAGTTGACTAGATAACAAGGCATGTTTGGGAAAAACCCATAAAACTATCTTTGGGTTCAGGGCATAGGGCTCACCACCCCCCAACTCCGAATATATATATATAAAGTTAAAATTAGTCAAGAATTACATATGATGAGATTAATAAGAATTTTTTGATTATTAAAAAATTTACAGCAAAGGTAAAAATTTAAATAGCAATAGGAATATAATTTATATTATTTAACAAAATTGAGATAAAAAATTCGTTAAAATCAATATTAAAACTCCACTAATAATAATTTAGGAATATATGCAAAGAGATCAACTGACACCAATGTCAATCAAAACCAAATTTACTCCATTACATGACTTTCGTAGGATTTTTCCCAAAATCTTTAGATTAAAAATTCATATCATATCATGAAAATCATATACACAATTGGTTCAAATCTAGAGTTATTTTGCATATTATCAATACTTTATAATTTTAACGTAAAATATATTATTCAAATTTAAGTAATAATAAATTATTTGATCACATACTTTCTTATTATCCAATCTTCTCAAAAGTTGACATATAATATTAACATGATAATTATGGTAACTACTTTAGTTTCAACAGTTGGATTTATGACATTTTTTAAAGCTTTTTTCAAAAAGCTAGAGATGGATAAATGACATGGAGCCCAGATTGAACACTGAAGACCGAATCCTTTTGGTAGGCCCTACTACTGTATCATTACAAAACCCATAAGCCTTTTGCTTTCGAAGAAAAAAAGAAAGGCCTTTACCCAATTTCACCCCTTTGGGTAGAAAAAAGCAAAAACGACTTTTCAAAAACGTTACAGAGTTATTTATTTATTTTTGATTAAATTTTAAATTATCTTTAATTTGGATTAAAATTTAAATTCTCAACTCTTAATCTTAAGAGGTAAAAGTTGATTTTGCAGGAACAAATTTTGATTCAGTAAAAATGAGGTAAAGATTATTTTGAATTATATTTTCATTAACAATTGTACTAATTATTATTATTAAATAATTATGAGTATCTAAAATTTTAAAATAAAATATTATGATTAGATAATTATAGTTTTCATATACTCATACTTGAATAATATATTTATTATAAAAGAAGTCAAATTGACTTTTACATTATTTTTTTATTATATAAGTATTCCAATAAAGGAGGAATATCCTAATAAAAAAAGCTTTACCTATACTTGGCATATACTTGTAGAAAATACAATTTTTTTCTCAACCAAAATCATATCCATTTACATCCTAATTACTTGCCGTTAAAGATAGTTCATATGTATAATATGTCTTTCCTTAATAAGTTATTGTTTAAAAATATGATTATTTTTAGCAGTGATCTTATGTAATTTATATGAGAAACTTTCCTCTCATGAATTTCTTTTTACAATCTCTCATATAAATGTTTTCAACAACTAACTAAGTAATATAATGATGTAAGAGAAATAAAATGATTGAGATGATATTTATGTGAGAATTGTGAGTTATTGTACTGAGAGTAACAAAACTAAATTTATATATAGGCTCTTGTATTTGAAGTTTTTTTTTTAATTTCTTAATAAATCATGATTCAGAGAATCATTATAAATTATAATCAATGAAATAATTTGACTACAAATATCAAATTTAAACCTAACTTTATCTTGTTGTAAAATAATGTTACGGATATCAAATATTTTAGAAACAATACATTAAACCACATAATATATAGCACAAATTAAATTAGAACAAGTGAAAGAAAGAACCACAAATAGTGCAAAATGCAGTGTCCTTGAAGACAAGGAACACAATTTTGTTTTGAGATATCGTTTCGGTCACCCAAAAATTGAAACATTTTAAAAATTTTGTGAAAATAGAAGATTTTTGAAGAAACATTTTGAATAATTTTAAACAATAATTGTTCAATTTTAAAGGACTCTAATATAATAATACTAATATAGATATACAAAATTAGATAATAGTGTTGAATAATTACATTCTCATTAAAGTAATTAATATAATCAATATTCATAAATTTTGATAATATTTGACATATATAAAATTAAAGAAAAAATTATATATTATATTCAAAGTCTCAAATTAACATTATGAACATAATACATTGTTTTTTTTATTTAAATATGCAAAATATAGAATAAAATATTAAGAGAAAATCATTTGTTTACACAAATTTAGTATGATAATATGATATCAAAATTAGCATCTATTTATGTATTTAAATAAATGCCTAAATTCAGTTATCATAAATAATGTGTAAAAAATTAATGATAAAAAATTATATAATTATATATATAATATTAAATAATATTAATCTATATATAAACAAAATATTACTATATATACTATATATAAATAATATTCACTAATTTTAATATAAAATATAAATTATTAATAATAAAAGAGTATGTATATATATTTTCAGCTTTTTAAGTTTTAATATAATAAAAGTAGAGAAATAAAAATATTGAAATAGAACAGAAGTACTCAAGTCTAGTTCAACTTCCAAAACCTCTGAAGTTGACAATTGCGTTTGGTCTATGCAAGTATACCTCTATCTCTCTGGTCTTCATCTTTGCTCCTCGAACCTCGACCTCCAATGTTCTTTGCTCGGTTGCTCCAAATGAGATTCAATGCTTAGATTGTGCAGAGTGTAGGGAGTTGGGAGTCTTCGGATCTGCAGAAATCTCACTGTTTTTCATAGTTAGTTTTTCAATCTTACTACTCAAGGTTTGGGAAAAGGATTAATTTTGTTTTAAATTTTCTATTTTCTTATATCAAATTGTACAACCATTTCGTTTATTTTCTACTCAAAAGAGTTAACTGGGTTGACACGGGATTTTAAACCTTGCTTGAAGATTCCACTCCTATGGAGAGCTAGGCCTACGAAGTAGGCAATATGACAAGACACAGCGGGGTAGTGCGCGTGTGATATAGAAAGGCAATGTTCATACTCTAGTCCAACACCATTAGACATAAAGTCATGGTGAATTGTTATGGAAAGGCTTGAACTTTTTACAGGCTAGACAACGTGGGACTTACATATCACACTCTTGAAGTTTGAAAATACTAAAACCCACGCGCCAACACATCTAATTGTGGGTTGAGTTTTGGATTCCATTTTATATAAAATTGTATCAAATTAGAGCTTACATTTTTAACAATTGACAAAAACTAATTTCTAGACTGACCCATAATCGAGTCTATTTGAATTTTAATGTCTAAGGCAACACTCTCTCTCTCTTACGGACACAAGAGAATGTAGATTAGAATCTCTCATATTATGTTAGAACGTGGCATATAATAAAGATAATATATATATAAGTTTATAAATAATAAATATAAGTGAGATTCACTAGTTAAGTCATAGGTCTCATATTAAGTTTATCTGATTTCTCATAATATAATAATGTCATGTCCTCGTATTTCCTTTTAAGATAAGAAGATCTTAATCTTAATATTACAATCAACATCCATGATGATTTAAATTGTTTTGAATATTAAATTTTGAAACAAATAATAAACTAGAATGATAAGTTTTTAAAATGTATAGATTCGTGGTGAAATAAAATGCTAATAGCTCACACAACATTAGTCTTAACTTTAACCATTGAGGTAGGCTTGAAGAGTTGAAGCGTTTGAGTTCGATCACTACACTTTTTCATTCTCCAATTCTTAAATCATGGACCTTCTACGTAAATTAAAAAAAAAAATCTTAATCAATGGAGATTACTAGAGAATGTATGGTGAGAAAAAAAGAAGATAAAAATATACCTTTTTCCCCTTAACTTTGCATAAAGTTTTACTTTCATTTCTTAATTTTTATTAATTTCAAATTTGTCTTCTATCTTTCAAAATGTCGTTAATGGTTTCTTCAGAGATAATTCCATGAGAACCGCTAAAGAAATAATGTGATGTATCATTCTACGTGTCTAGGATATTTCTTTAGAAATTTTTACAAAATTATGTTTGAGGAAAATATTTATGATATTTTGAAAGATAAGGAACAAAATTGAAATTAATAAAAATTATAAAATGAAAGTGAAGCATTATGCAAAATTAAAAAATAAAAAATATATTTAAAAATTAAAAGGGGAATTTATGGCAGCACAGTTTGAAACGAATACGTGAAAAGAGGATATGAAGGTTGGCATTGGCATATCATAGCAAGTTTCAGTTATACCTTCAAAGATTGGAATATAGGATCATTTAGTAGAAAAGCTCCACTTCCTTGGGGGGCCCCCCCCCCCCCCCCCCATTGAATATTGGGTATTATATTTTCTATAATAAAATCAATTCTTGTTGACTGATCTATCCACTACAAGAAATTTGACTTTTAGTAGCGACTTTTCTGTAACAAACTTAAAAGTCGTCACTAAAACAAAGTTTTTTGTGACGACTTATAGATGCCGTCACTGAATGTAGTTGTTAGCTATTTTTAGTGACGACTTTTCAATTTTGTCACAAAATCTAACATTTTCAGTGACGAAAGTCATTTGTCGTCACAAAAGATATCCAGAAATCGTCACTAAAAGTCAAAATTTTTCACCAAAATTGGTAGGTTTTAAAATTTTACGATTTAGTGACGACAATTAGAATGTTGTCACTAAAAACCTTTTGTGACGACTTTGACGCGTCACTAAAACAATGTTTTTTATGACGACATCCTAATTGTCGTCACTGAAAACAAGGTTTTGTAAACATTTAGTGACGACATTAATTTATCGTCACTAAATGTATGTTAGGGTGAAACATTTTGTAATGACATTAATTTATGGTCACTAAATGTCCGTCAGAGGAAGCCTTTTGTGACGACATTCATATATTGTCACTAAAAGAAGGTTTTATAAACCTTCAGTGACGACAGTTATTTGTCGTCACTAAATGTCTGTACTAATGACTTTTTGTGACAACTTAGATACGTACCTTACAAAAGGTAAGTTAAATTAAAAAGACCTCTTTTTTCACCCATTCTTTCACCCCTCAAGTAATGCCCATTTTTTAAAAAAAAATAAGAATTTGCACCTTTTAAATTAATTCAGAAAAAAAAGAGGGGTTCAAATGCAAATAATCAAAAGTCTAGGGGCTAAGTGGCAAATAAATTTAAGTATTCATAATTGGAAAAATGGTCCCCCTCTAAAAAATCCGTCAAATCAAAAATTTAGCCAAAATTCTTCCAAATCCTCTTCTCCTTCATGGCGCCCTTCCCCCCCTCTGCAAACCGTGAAATCAACTGCCAAAAAACCCCAGATCGCTGATAGCAGTAATACTGGCGGTTTCGGTGCCGCTGTGGCATGCCGACAAACGCAGGTGGAGGACCGAAAAAAGAAGAAGGATGTGAAAGGCAAAGAAAGTCAAGCTCAAGCAGAGTCCCGTTGGACATCGTCGACGCCTAGCTCCAAGGGGGAATCGGGTTCCAGTTCGTTACGGAGTTCTGGCTGAAGTCAAAGAAGGCTGCGACAGTGGTGACTGGTGGGACGGAATCGCCGTCATCGTCGGTTTCGCCAATTTTGGCATCGTCCCTTGGATTGAATAGGATAAAGACGAGATCAGGACCACTGCCTCAGGAAAGGTTCTTCGGCTTTAGGAGTGATAAGGGGTCGACACTTGGTGCAAGTAATCTCTCCAAGCCTGGTGGTGACGGGAGTTTAGGGGTAGGATGAGGGGGAAAGAAGAAGGAGTTACTGAATCACAGCAGAGTGGCGTTTCAAGAGAGTTTTGGAAGCGGAAATTGGGTTGATAATGGGAGCAATTCGGATAGTATGTCGACTAGAAGTGCTCCGTCCAGGGACCAGAGTCTGAATATATTGGCACAATCTTCCGAAGCAGGTTTGCATTCTTACAAGAGTTCTTTGACAGTTCTTCTCCAGTTTTGCTCATTTTAAATTGTGAATGTCTCATCTGCACCCAAATTTATGTCAAAGAGCTGACAACGTCGCTAAATTTCAAATATTCTTACGAGCAGAAGTTGCAGAGAAACTATAGTTTTCAGACACTATCACCTATTTGGCTACGTCTCACCTTAATTAATTTATTGGTTGAATTATAAGTTAAAAAGTTGAAATAAGAATGTCTAAATGCATCTATTGGCAAGAAAGCTCGAACTCTTGAGAGGTCATGCTTTCCTTAGAATTACCAATGTGTCTGGCACTTCCCTACAAAATAGTAAATACTCAACTGTACTCCACAATCTAACCAAGTGGATTATATTTGATCAAGTAAACTTTAGGAAGTTACTCCTCCACAATTTAAAAATCTTAACTGACTCTACAAACATAAAGTATGCATGTAACACATTGCAAGTGGGAGTCTCTATTGTCCCCTTGTTATTCTCCTCTACATTAGAAAATGATCTTAATATTACACTATGAACATGTTAGGACAGCCCACTGATGTATATACTACTCTCCATGAGCCAACAGCGAACACCAATAACAAGGCTGTCAGAATGATCATAGAATGGGAATAATTAAAGGACGGATTGCATTATAATGTTTCTTGTGCTGTTGTTGTGTGGCATATGGAATTAGGTGGAAGCAATCCAAATAAATTCCAAACGTTTCTTGTGCCATTGCTTCATGAAATTCAATTACTATGTTTTTTTGGTCATTATGCTTGTCATATTCCCCTACCCGGAATGTTTAAAGTTTTTGGAAGCGTAACATAAGTCAAAGGGTGATGATTTTGTTTTGTTGTCCTTGTTGCATTAGTGGTCAAGTTTAGTAATTCTAGCTCTACAATGGTGTCATGGCAGCTTTTTATTATGTATAGATATTGCTAAATATGTCTAGGATTTGTTGATGGTGTATGCTAGAAGAATTAATATAGGGCTTTTATCCATCATAGAGAAGAAATATAAAAATCCAAGTTTAATTGCTCAATAAATAAGCATGAGGGAAAATTAGGTATAATTAGAATCTTATTCCTCATCCCCTACTTGAATCACTTGTACGTCTGCTTGCCTTGAAACACTTGTTTTTCTGTTATCCAATTTGAGGAGTGAATAAAATATTGACTTGTCTATTCCAATTTGAGGAGTGAATAAAATATTGACTTGTCTATCCAAGTTATGTGAAGTATATATGCTTTTAAAATGTTAATTTTATACATGTGTATTAGAGAAGGGAGATGTCGTTTTTGTAAATTGTTAAATGTTATTAAGAAATTGTGAAAATCCTTCAAGAACTCTCATGTATGTTGAATTATTTGATTCAAAAATTATTCATTGTCTTGTTGGGTCTTTAATTTATTTAACTTGAATATTACAGGCTCCTCATCCACAGATTAATGAAGCTCCTTCTACATTGCATCCAGTGGAAGATACAGAGAGAGAGTGAATTTCAAAAATTTTAATTTTAACTTTTATGTATATTGGAATATTGTGTTGTTTAATCTTTTGTTGATTGAAACATATATTTTTAAATTTTATGTATTTCAAAATATTATGTTGTCACAACGTGACGGCCGATGAAAAAACCATCCTTTATGACTTTCGGGCGCGTATGGGAAAACGCAGAGAAAATAGGAGTCACCACCAATTAATTAGAAGGATAATTGGGATCCTAAAAAAATAAGGAAAACTGGCCCTCGGAACCAGAAGGATTCAGGAGTCTAATTACGCGTAGAGAAGGTGTTAGGCACCCTACAACGTCCGTCTCTAAGGACGGTTACCCTAAATTGTTTGTGCTTAATTATTTTAAATTATTTGAAATTAACCCCTTTCATTAATAAAATAATGGACAAAATGAAGAAAATAAATAACTAGACCTGCCTTACCAAGTAAGTGCCTACATACCCCGAAAGGGATCAAGGTCAACGTAGTTCGAAATTGATTAAATTAATTAAGAATGATGTTAGGGCATTGGGGAAATTAGATTTCCACTTAAAGCCTGAAATTAGAACATTG
>JASKGM010073862.1:0-15631 GCA_034509205.1 Ceratonia siliqua
TAATATTTATTTTATTAAATATTTTAAAAATATTTTAATATTTATAATATATAATAACTAAAAAAATATATATGCATAAAATAAGGACATTATTTATTTTTTATATTTAAAAAAATTTTTATATTAATAAGAATTTAAGAATACTATCATCTCTAATAAAAATATTTTAGTGAAAAAATTAGTTAAAAATCATTTCTAAATTATAAAAATAATTTTTAAAAAATATATATCAAATATGAGAATCTTCCACTACTAAATTAAAATTATCAGGAAATGAAAAAGGTTTCTTCTCCTAAACATCCCCTCGGTGTTTTGTGGGAATGATGGTCTTTTTATTTTGCTGACTTATAGTTATCATGGTCTGGTCGATTGGATCAGGGCATATGGTAGTCCGAATTAGGCATTTTATGCTCGGTTCGTGAGCTTTCACAGGTTTTGGCGTTTCCTGAATCTAGCAACCCGATAACACTTGTCATTTTTAGAATTATGCACCACTTAGATCCAAAAATATGTTAAGCTAGGCAAACTGTGACAAAGATTCCTAAGGGTCTTTACATAACATATATAGGTACACCAATGAAACACAATAGTGCTCAACCAAACAAGAGTTTTATATATATATATTTATTATTATTTTTTTGATATTGAAAAGTTTAGGAAGCAGTAGATTATTTCAATTCCAAAAGATCACCAAGAATTGAATTGAATACTCTTTAATATTACCCATTGAGTCCATTTTTGTTAGTATAATATTTTATTATTTACTACTCATTCGGGTTATAAAAAAGATCCGATAAGTGTTAGTTATATAAAAGGAAATATCAAATAAATTATAAACATATATAAAAATATCTTAAAAGGAGTATAATAAAAAATATACTTAACATATTTATATATTTATTTATAGTTAATTTAATTAATTGATTTTTAATAGATGGAATTACTTAATTTTTTTATAGTTCTTTTATAAAAATGAGCTCTTGTAAAACTATTAATTATTATTATTATATAAAAGTTTTTAAATAAAATAAAATAAATATTATATTATGTAATTTACCCTAATTTTTATTAGGATTTTAATTATAAAGAAGCAAAACTAAGGAGAAATGCTACTGTTATAAAATTCATAAAATATATTTTTAATTAATTATTATCACTTATTTTATCTTTCTTATATTATTTCGTTATGTATTAATCGGTTAAAACTTTTTTTATAAGTTTTGTAAAATTTATTTTTATGAGAAAAATATTCTTTCAAATTAAGAATGAAAGAAATGAATATTCAGCTTACAGAAATAATTCACAAAATTTATGAAAAATATTTAAAAAAAAATGAAACAGTGGTTAATTGCATAAACTGGCAGTTACAAAAATGGCAGGGAGAAGCCCCAATGGAAACCGGAGCTCCCAAATTATCAAATTGACACAGAAAATGCTAACTGTGGCTAGCAGATAAGGTAACAGTGAAAGGCAACCTTCTAGTGCTTTGCAATAGGGATGATTGCAGAATCACTTTTCAACAAGTGCTGCCCAAAGTTACAATCGATCCTCATTCAATCAAGGCTTTTTCCCCCCTTTCTACGTTTAATATAGAATATTGGCAATCTAATCCAATTTAACAAATAGAATTTACAGCTTTTTTTTTAATTACGTAAGAAGACAATGTAAAAACAAATTAGAAAAAAAAATGGCAGATTCAAATTCTTAATATTAATCTTACAACAAAAAAGAGATATTGCTAAACCAAAACGCCATCAGCTCTACCAAGCTCTTTTTATTACACTGAAAAAAAATTTTGTTGTTAAAAGTTATTTTAATTTAAAAGCTTAAACTATTAAAAAAAGTATATGAATAATTTTATTATAATATTTAATATTGGTGCTTTTTTGTTTATTTTTAAGCATTTAAGATGTAAAGAAAAATTTAATAACTTTGTATTTATATTTAATATTTAAGAATAATTAGAGGTATAGAATGTCTCCATTTTGTTGGTGTCTCAAGCTAGGCAAGAAATATAAAATTACATTTTAAAATTTTGCACCTTATTCAATTTTATAAAATATTTAGTCTTTTATTTTTATAAATTTTAATTTTTTTACAAACATAAAAATATTAAATATAATAATATAATATATTTAATTTTTTATATCAATATTTAATTAGATATTTAAGAAAAATAATATATCAAATAATTATTTTGTTTTTGAGTTAATTCGATTCAAATATTTCTAAACACACAACTTATGGAGCTTTGTTGGGACATGGGGTGACCACCCCCAATTTTTTTTAATGTAAGTAATACTCTTGAAAAATTATTTGCTCCCAACAGAATTATTTGTTCCTTTAAATAAAATTTGTTATGTAATTAATTTTTAAAAAATATGATTTGTCCCCTTTTAAAATTTTATACTACCATCTCTATTTTATAAATACATTATTCAATATTATAAATGCATCACTTATGTATAGGTGTATATTATTTTATTTTTTACTATTTTTTTGTTACATCAACTTATTTAGTATCAATTTTTATTATGTCACGTTACTGAATTTTACTTTACTTCTTTAGTACTCCGCAATCTATCTTGGGATAATTTGTAGTATAAAGAATATGTCCCACAATAGAAAGACAAAGAGAAGAAAAAGCTATAAATGGTTGTGCCTTATGATTCAAGTAATTGGACAATTGAAAGAAAAGTCTAATGCTATTGGTGCCACATAAATCAAAGTTTAATTTTTAGTTTTTGAATTTTTTATCTTTTAGAAATGAAGGGATATGACTCTTGGTGAGAAATCAAGACTTTTCATGAAATGGTGCCATTTAAATTCAAGAGTTGTATTATTTTATATTCAAGAGACATGTCTCTTAAATTTTTAATTGAATTAAAGAGACATGAATTTTAAATAATAAATAATTATAACTTTTGAAATAAACAGATACAAAACAAAAAATTGTGTATCTAGTAGAATCGAATCTCAAAATCCATAAGGTAAGATATTCTCAAAGCAGTTTTTCTAATTTATTTTTTCGTAGAGATCTTTTCATATTTCTAAGGAGAGTTTGGGGCTTTGTTATATCTTGAATTTGAAATTGTTTTAGTGGGAGCGATATTCATTTTTAAGAAAGTGATTAATCATGCTTCAAAGCCTTTTTGTTCTTTCACAATTACAAATCTTGTTCTTACAGTTTGCATCATGAGTAAAAATTATTTCCTTTCATAATTTTACTTATCATATCACTCCCAAATATCAGAGTTACAGTTCATTTCTTCCTCTCTTTCATCCCTAATAATTTTGTTCAAGATTTGCACTGAAACCACCATATTCTAAAATGATCTTTTATAAAATATAGTATTTTCTTCTAATATTATTTTGAGTCATAGTTATAGAATTATATAAAATACTAAAAAAATATTATAAATTGTTATTTTAAAATATAATATTTTTAAAAATACAACAAAATAAGTAAATTTATTCTTATTTTTATATAAGTTATGTAAGTGTTAGATGACTTTAATATTAAATAATATAAAAAAGAAAATTAAGAATTAGGAATGTTAAAAAAAAAAAAGGAAAGGATTAGGAAAGGAATCCGCAGGCATGGTGTAGTTGATAAATGATAATGGCAACAGCATTCAAAGACAAAGACGGCCACAATTTAAAATGACGCATACCATCCGCCCATCACAGGGGCAATTTGACACCCAAAAAGTGTACCTCCCTAAATGGGGGGGTCTACTCTCAAAAGGAACGTTGATCTCATAAATCAATACTCTCATAAAGTTTATAAATATCTATATCAAATTTATTGACTTTACAACCAAAAGAGAGGAGAGATGACGTGAAGAAGAATGTTAGCCAGCTAGGCGGGTGTTGATTTAGCCATATCACATGTTAGAAATCCTGGCAATGAAATATGTCAGCCTTGAGGCGTGATATTATCCTGTGTTGAGTATAATATTATTTTTTTATAAAAGTAAGTTACACTAAAATATAATAAAATATTTAAAAACTCTCACTGAAAAAGTAAATTAAATTGATCTAAAATTTCTCTTTTAATAGACTTGAAAAAACACTTCAAGTGACATAATGGCCCAACACGAATCGGACATGCCCAGTAATAAAAATAAACCTTAAAAATTATGTACAGTAAGAAAATTGGGTTAGCTTTATATGAGTTTAGTTCATATAATTAAGGAGGTTGTTATATTATAGTCATATTTTGGACTGTAGCATAATTTTAGTATCTTAATTTTTTAATTTATGTATTTTTTAATTTTTTAACATTAATTAATTATTGTCTAGGTCATATAATTTTTTAAAAATTTTTTAAAATATTTTAAAGTATTTTTTAAATATTTTTAGATCTTTTTATATTATTCATCTATAATTTTTTTGATACTATTTATACATAAATATAAAAATTTTAAAAAAATATAAAAATTCTTAAAAAAATATATAATATAAACAATAATTCATTAATATTAAAAAGTAAAAGTTTTAAAATAAATACTTAAAAAAAATAAAATCTACATCTTACTTTATGACTGTAGGATAGAATTGCCCTATAATTAATTTACTCTTAGCCTTGACATACATTTTATAAAGGTTTTAAATTCACATTATTTTATTAATATGGGACTATTTTCACTTCATTATTTTTCAAACTGTTCAACATCACATGACTCTTGTTGTGAAAAAATATTAATATAGCAATATACAGTTAGTAATTTAAATGAATTTCAAGTTAAATGCATTATCCAAATTTCAGAATTTCTCTTATTTAAATAAGAAAACAAATTTAAATTTAAATTTGTGATAAGCGAACCCAACATTGCATTTTCATTTCCACTTCCATTAATAAATCCAATAATTGAACTTTTGTACACACTAGTTTTAGTGCTTAATTAATATATTGAGCAAATTTTAATGTCGTTAATATACCTAATAAACAAGTTCTTTTTGTTCCTCAAATCCTAGCTTAGATCATACAAGAATATCATGCAACACAACCAATTAAACAAAGGACTTTTGTAATCCACATTATGAATATTGTCAATAAATAGATGGTAAAGAAAACTAAAATTAAAGAGGGTGGCAAAAAAGGGATTTCCTTTTAATGTTTAAAGTGTTGGATAGTTTTAGAAGATTTTGGAGTGAATTTATATACTTTTTATGTAAAAAAATTGCAAAATTTTAAATATGACAAACCTACAATTATGAGGTTTGTTCTTTCAAACTTTGAGTAAGCTTCGAAATTGCAGTAACAAATGAGCAAGTTACAAAGCTTGTTCTTTTAAACTTTGAGCAAGGATTTGAATTTCTATGGTAAAAGAGCATGCTAAGAAGCTTTTCCTTTCAATTAAGAAATCGTTGAACTTACACAAAAGCATCATTGTGAATTAATTGGCCCCCTCTTAAATATTTTTCTTATATCATAAGACAAGTAAGCTTAAATAAACAAAATTTGATTATATGAATATTTTTTGATAATGTATTGCTATAAACATTTATAATTTAGCATAAAAACTAATATAATTGTGCATAAGCGAGCCCAATATAAAAGACACATGTCTTGTGTTAGTCACGAACTTGATTCATTTTCATATTAAAAAGTACCATTTAATTACTACATATCAAAAGGTTATGTTAATCATAGTTAAATATAATTTAAAATAAATACTATATTACCATATTCTAATTCTATTGTTAGTCAATTTAACTAAATTAGGAGGAGTGTCATTTTAGATATAAAATATAATGAATATAATAATTTAATGTCTTAAAAAGGTTAATTATATTTTACCCAAGCTTTTTTTTGGATAATTATTTTAATGTGCTCTAATTAATATTGTATTGTTATATAATGTCTACAGACATTTGATAATGCATTGATGTCTTTAGCACACGTGATAAAGGAGTAAATGTAAGGTACTATAAGTACCGTGTAAGCTCCACTTAAGTTTTATCATGTGACATTTTTACTAAAAGATGCAAAAGAAATAATATGTGACGCGATCCAAACAGCAGTTGTACAGTATTACTGTAGAATGTCAAAGGCACCCATTAATAATTGTATTTTTCTATATTACTATTGGCTAGCATTGTTAATTTTGAGCCCAGTTTGACGAGCTAACTTATTTTTGGAGAGTTAGGCCTTTGGAAATTAAGACTCGAATTTAAACGGACCTTTAAGGGTTAGGCCTATAAGGGCTTAATCCGAGGAAGGCCGGGCTAGGCTCACCAACCCAAATTTCTCTTTTTTTTTAATAATTTTTTTAATTTTTTAAATCCTAAATAACATATAAATGTGTTACAATATTGAAAATATAATTCTTTTTGAATAATAGATGAAAATAATCTAAAAAATCAAATGAGTGCAACATCTAAAATATATTCAACTATCATTGTTGAAGATGATACTTGATATATATTTTAATTTATAATGTTGAGTTAGGATAATTTTATAATATTATTATTATTATTATTTAATTTGTACTTGTTTATTATAGATGATTTATTTTGTTAATATATACTTGTTTTGATTAATTTAGAATATGTTTTTGTTAACTTTTGTGATTAATTTTTTTATATATTATCATTTTTTGTTAATTTTCTTAGTTGTACCCATTTGGCCCTAAAGCCTTATAAGACTGGACTAGTGCCTTCAAATTGAGGCTCGATAAAAAAAGGATCTGGCCTAACCTAGTTTGGCCTATTTCTCTTGTGGTCCGAAGAAGGCCAAGTAAGGCCAGCCAGTTTTGACAGTACTACCGTTGGTGATATTATACAGCCTTCAATCGTAATTGTTGATCTGTGAATTATAAGGATTTATAATAAGTTATAATTTGTAACTCAACGATCATGATTGAAGGCTATATGTTACTACCAATGATAAGATAATAAGGTCATTAATAATTGGTAATTACTACCTTGCTCCCAAGGAGCAGGGTTTTATTTTTTAAAATTATAAATATTAATTTTTAATTATTTTTATATTTTTAATTTAAGATAAAAGTTAAAATAATTTTAAAAAATAAAAAATAAAAAAATTTAAAATTTAAAATTTTTTATAACACAATAGTTCAAAAATAATTAAAAAAAATAAAAAAAGTAAAAAAAATCTTTTACTTTTTTTTTAATTTTTTAATTTATTTCTTAATATAAAAAGTATAAAAAAAATTTAATCATTAAATCATTAAAAATTAAAAATTAAAAAACCTACTAGGATAGATTAACCCTTAATAATTATAGTGACCATGGACCCCTAACCATCTAAAATAATTTTTTGTTATTGAAGTCTTAGAAGGTAGAGTGAGAATGTATTAGGTGATACAGCACCTGGCATGTCGGGCAATATCAAAGCCGGAAGCACGAGCTTGGTTGCAGAAGGCAGATTCTCTCTGGCAAAACACATTGTCGTTTTCTGCAAATTCACATGCTCTATTGTCGAGTCACATGCAGAGTACAAATTATTGAAGGAGTAAATTATGCAGAGTACAAATTATTGAAGAGTAAATTATTTCAAATTCTTAATTTAATCATTCAATAATTTATTTCAATTAAAAAATTTAATATGTATTTTCGTCATTAATAAAATCTTTTTTAGTAGGATTTTTTTCTTTCAATTTGATTATCAATAAGACTTTTTAAAAAACCAAAATATATATTAAAAAGCCAAATTGGAAGAAAAATTAGAGAAATGTTCTTCTCACAAGCCTTGCCTAACAATGTCTCAAAAAAAAAAATCTCAACCACTCATTAAGAAATGAGATGAGATAAGTGAGAGAAGGTGAGTGATGTGATAATTTATACCACATGTTTCATTGGGTTTAAATATGTTATTTTAGAGTGTTTTGAGTATTTTTAAATAACTCTAAGTGCCTTTTACATTTATTTAACTTTGGGCAGCTTATTGGAATAATTTGTAAGTCTTTTGAGCCAAAATAGAGCATTTTCCCTATGGGCACCACAATGCCTAAACGATGAAAAAGGAGAGTTTGACATCGTAGCACCCATGCGATACTAGCAAATTATCATTTTGGGATGTAATCTTTGAGTTTCCATTTTGAGTTGAAGTTAATTATTTGGATGATATTTTCTTATTGCAATCTATTGAATATATGTTTTTCATGCTTACAATTAATTGGCCATTGGTATCTAAATGATACCAATGAGGAATATGGGTTTTATTAGTATACTCAAGTCACCCCATAATATTCTTGTACATTAATGAAACCCATATTCTTTATTTGTGTCTCCTTCTATCATGTAAACTAATGAATATATGAGATACCAATGAAGTATATGAGTTTTATTAGTATACTCAAGTCACACTAAGTCACCCCATAGTATACTAATTAATGAAATAACCCATATGCTTTAATGTCAATGATTATATCATCCACCATCTACCAAAAGTTTGACTTAGAAAAGAATTATAAATTATTCGTTAAGAAACCAAACAAAAGAAAAGAGAAGAAAGCATTAGAAAGTGGCATAAAATATAGCCCTATTTGGCTGGTTGGAAGCAATAGGAAGATGTGTATCTGGGATTTCATGAGTTTTCATTTTTAATTTATTCCTATTAGCGACACCATGGTGATCCATGTTGGATGTCCATCAATTTTGAGTTGAGAAAAAAAATTACAAATCTATCAATTTGAAAAATTTAACCAAATACTAAATTTCTTCTTTAAAGAAAAAAAAAATTTTACAATACAGTTAAAGAGGCCCGATGCCTATTACATTATTCATAGACCTAAAACAAAAAATTAATAAAAACTAATAATAAAAAATTTCAACTCTTATGCAGCAGATCCCCTATATTATATGTAACATACATATTGGTATGCCAATGCCTACAAATGTAAAAAGAATGTAAAAAAAGAGTATTATTATTTATATAAATTTTATTTATAAACTGAAATTTTTTATTGAAATGGTTAAATATAAATTCAAGTTGTTATATTTAATTTTTTTACAGTTAAATTAAATTGAGTCTTTTAATAATTTGTATTTGATTTATGAATAAAAATTTATGTAAATATCGTCACTGATGTAAAAATTGTGTAAGAAGATGTGTAAAACTAAAAAAGGTGTCAGTTTGAATGAAATGTCATGAGATCAAGGACGGACTTAAGTTGTAGAATTTAGAGTAGTTGTCTTACAAAAAAGTTATTATATATATATATATATATATATGATATAATTATCTTTACCAAAATTTTTATACTATCTTTTCTATTTTATATACACATTACTCACATGTAAGGATATATTATTTTGTCCAATTCATTATTTTTTTCTCATTTTGTGCATGGGATGGTCATCCCCTATATCCAACATTTTCACATCTTTGGTGACATCTTTTGGTGCATATTCGCCATCTGTTACATTTGTTCCTAAGAAGAATCACCAATCTCATTAATAAACGTGAGTGAAATATATAAAATAAAAAATTCTTAACAAATTATGGAATGACAGTCTATACCTAATCTTTTGTTTGCTTGTAAAATTTAGAAGGTAAAATGCCCATTGGGCTCCTAATTAAGTGGATTTTATATAGGTAAATAATTAAAGGTCAATACTTTAATAATACAATATTATTAGTATTGATGATGTAGTCATGTAGACTCTTGGGCAAAGCGTCATCTGTTGATCAGAGCCACTTACTTTTGTATTGTAGTACACTATTACTAATCTCTAACCTCTTTGGGCAAAGCGTCATCTGTTGATCAGAGCCACTTACTTTTGTATTGTAGTACACTATTACTAATCTCTAACCTCTTTTATCAACAACCTGACTTTTAGTAAATATTATTTTTACACATTGTATTTCATACCCATTTTACACATCTTTATTAATTTTTTATTAATTGAATATAAAAATAATAATGAATTATATTTAATAATATAAAATTTTCATATTAGAAAATGTAAAAAAAAAATAGAGAAATAACATCACTCTTTGGTATAATTATTATAAAATTTTATATAATATATAAATTTCTTTTCAAGATGTTTATCCAATTGTGATAATAATATAATAAAGCCTTCAGAAGGTATAGGAAGAATATAGCAATACTTGATCTTCAAAATGATTGGAGGAAGTAGAATGACGTGTCACGGGAGTTTATTCTCTCTCCACCATTTATTCAATCTCAATGGCGACATCTTTGTGGTACATAGAGGCAATCTATCATATTTTTCTTGAAAAGATAAAGCAATATTCATTCGGCGTAAATAAACATAGAAGGAACTAAACAAAATAATAGAAGGAGTGCAGTTCTACCTAATCTTTTGGTTGCTTGAAAAATCTCAGTATGTGCTTCTAGATAGATTTTAGACAAGTAATAGTCAAGTCTATACAGAATAATATATTTGATTTATTTAAAAATATATTTTTACTGAAATTAGAGCTATCAAGCGGGCTGAAGAAATCCCAACCCAACCCACCAGCTGTCGATCAGTTAAAATGGTAGTCCAACCATTATCTCCTATTGCCCCTTGTCTGTGTTGGTGTTGACAGCTCTTTACATTGTCTGTGCGCTCCTCTGCTATTTCTCAGTGATCACGGGGAAATTTGGCCAGGGGAAATTGGGAATGAGGGATTTCGATTTTTAGGGGAATTGGGGAAAGAGTTAAAAAAAAAAGGGGGGGGGGGGGGGATGCCCCAAAAAAGCAAACAAATGGGCTGTCCCACAAAAATGGTGGGTTGGGAAATCACTAACCCAACCTACTCTACGGTTGGGTTGGGGTTAGGTGGGCTAACTTGGAGGGCCTAGCCTAATTTGATAATCTTATTCTTACGTTGTGAAGTAAAAAATATCCTGTGTGAGAGTTGTGTAGGCATTGTAGTTTTGTGAGTAGCATTACTCATTTTAAATGTATCCTATCAAAATTTTAATGCTTCACTCATATAAATAATTGTGTGAGACATTGTGAGACACTATTTATGTAAGGAAATATTTCTCAAAAAATTATTTCAAGACAAAATAAAAAAAATAAAATTATTATATGGTGCCTACGGTGTACTGTATTCTAGTGTAGTGTTTAATGAAACTCATATTTTTTATTAGTGTCTCCATCTATCATGTAAACTAATGAATATATGAGCTAGATACCAATGAAGAATATGAATTTTATTAGTATACTCAAGTCACCAGTAATAATTTTCACGGTTACAAATTTAAGAATCTTAAAAAAAAAAAAAAACCAAAATAGTAGTTTAGTTGTTATTGAACAAAGATGATGGGCGTTGTACATTGACATAATGAGGTTTGCATTTCTTTGTGTTGTATCTTGTCAAACAGCAACAATAAGTATGATCATAGATCAATTATTGTTTCAGATTCCATCAGAGTAAATGATGGCCAATTGACCATGTATTCATCTCAATTTAAAATTGGTTTTAACTCAATGATTCAATTGATAAAATTATATTATATAAAAGATTATTAAATGACAAAATGTATGAATAATATATTGATGTTAATGAATTTTAACTCTATTTACTTGAATAAATTACAATTTTGAAACCCACTTCTGAAATTTGTAAATGTGAACTTAATCACATCAATAATTTTAAAATATTACTAAAAAATTATTTAAAGTATAAATAAAATACATTTTTAACAATAAAATTATTCATCTTTTCAACATTCACATGTTTATATTTCTATTAGAGTTTTAATGAAACATATCACATTATAGTTAAGTGGTAACATAATAAACCATTAATGATTAAATTAATGACACTTTAAATCGTAGAGGCAAATTAATTTTAGATTAAATCACAAGAGGATGAATTGTAATTTTTTTTATTTATATTTTACTATGATAGTAAGTTGGTGTTTGAGTAAGTTTATATGTACATAAATTAATTTCTTTTTAACTTAGTTAAAAATATGTCGTATATATGTTGAGAAAGTTTTAGTACAGGGATCAAGAATTTTACCTTAGAATAACTCCTGTATTTTGTGAGAAAATTGATGCTCAGGCTTTTTTATTTTTGTCTTTTCACGCAATCTGATCGGCCAAAAGGGGACCAATCAATCAGACAAGGCATTTCATGTTTGGTGCGCGAGTTTCTTCAGATGTCGCCAATCCCCGACTCCAGCAACCAATTGTTACCTTTAACTTTCAAAGTTTTCCACCCTAAATTTTTTGTTAGATCCATCGCACACTCACCTAAATATAATTAAGGTGAAAACTATTAAGGGTCATTACAAGGTTATAGTGTTAACCTTGAATTTTGATGAGGAAACAAAAATACAAAATACAAGACAAAGAAAAGTAAACTAACTTATTTGTTTATATCCTTGTCTAGGTGAAAGAAAGAGATGTATGCTTTAAGACAAAAACAATTAAAGTCTATGGGAACACCAAAGTTGGATAAAGCCATGTGACCAGCTGTAATACATTAGGAAAAATAAGACTTTCATACATTACAAGAAGATCCAAAGGTGGAGAAAGTTCAAGTAGGTACCAGCTAGAAAGCAATGAGCAAGTGAGAAGATCAAGACACAATAAATGCATTTTCGGATACCTTTGTTGGAGCAATATGAGCCAAGCAATCAAACTTATTCAAAACATGAAGACTCATAAAAAATGGGAAGATATAGAGCACTTAGTTAGAGCTACAGAGATACAACTAAAAGGAAACTTTTCTAAGGAAAATTCTTGGCCAAATCTAAAGGAAAACATATGTTTGCAAGAAAGGAATCAAGAAAGGAAATTGCTAAAGATTTGGAACGAGAAAATAAAGAGAAAAGATATTATCAAGATCAAATCTTTCTAATGGAGGATCGAAAAAGGAAGGAAGATTAATATAAAAGCTGGGAAGATAAATATCAAATCTTTTTAACCCAAATAGACAAAGTTGCAAAAATTTATGAAGGAGCCTAAAAATCACAAGATTGAAGGAAATAGACAACAACTAGTTTCTGAAAATTATGAAAGACAATTAGAAGGAAAAGAAACAACCATCGAAGCTATGAAAAATCCTTGTGAGAAAATATTTTAGCTAAGTTCATTTGGTCTTTCATTTCTTGTGAGCTATTGTATGAGAATTGTGATCATAAAAGGCATTTCTTATCTACTCTAAAAGAGAGTCACTTCTTTTATCTCAAATTCTGATTTTTGTAGTTAGTGGTGAGCTTGGAAACCACTCTATTTGTAGTTAGCAGTCAAAACCATTTGTTACTGGTAAATAAGGAAAACTAGGGTTATAAAGGTTGTTTGATTAGTGATGAAAAATCCATTGGGAGTTGAGGGAATTAGACGTAGGTCTCACATTGAGGTTAAATTAAGATAAATTTGTTATGTTCTTCCCCATCCCCTTAATTTTCTTTAAATATTTAATTTATGATTTAAAGTAAATTAGTTTTTAGGTACTTCAAAGTTTTCATGTACCTCAAAAGTTTGAAGGGACATTTCTTAACTAAGTTTTATTTCGAATAATCTCTAAAAAAAACAAAAGATTTGAATTTATTTACATAGTACCAATTCACCCCTCCACTTTTGGTATAGTTTAACTTTCATTTGGTATTAGAGTAGGTTTTACAAAAGGATTAATAGTTGAAGCAAAGGTCTAGACATCGTGAATTAGTACCAGATTGAAGGATCTTACTTTACTGAGGTCAGTCAACTCATTGTCCTCCCTATTTCAATGGGAACCACTATATCCGTTGGAAGGCTATGGTGAGAATATTTATTGAATCATCTAATTATCTTGCCTGGCAAGCCATCAAGAATGTACCAAATATTCTTACGAAGATGGAGAATGGTATAAAAGTGGAGAAAACAAAAGATGAATGGAATGAAAATGATATCAAAATGGTACAAGTTAATTCTTGTGTTATTACATACTTTTCTGTGTAGTAAGCAGCACTAAATATCATAAAATCTCTAGCTGTGATCTGTAAAAGAAATGTGGGACAAGCTGGAAGTGCCCATGAAGGCACAAAGAAGGTAAAAGGTACTAAAATAAATGTGCAGGTCAGAGAGTATGAATTATTCATGATGAAAGAAGGAGAAACCATTGAAGGAATGTTTGATAGGTTCTCCAAGATTGTGGGAGACCTTAAGTCCCTTGGAAAACCATTTACAAAATACAATTAAGTCATGAAAATTTTGAGAAGCTTACCTAAGGCTTGGAGCTCTAAAATAGACACCATAGAAAGTGTGATGTGACCTTACTTACTTATGATGAACTGAGGGGTATACTCATAGCTTATGAGAAAATTCATTTGGAGAGGTATGAGAAAGAAGCACATAAATAATATCGCCTTGAAATCCACTGTGAATAAGAATAAAGAAATTGAAGAAGATGATAATGAAGATGAAGAGGATGTTCTAGCTCTAATCAGCAAAAATTTGTTTGGTATGATACAAAATTGTCAACAAAAGAAATTCAAAAGACAAAGAAGAGAACAAAGCAAAAATGCTATTATTTCCTTTGAGTGTGGAAAACTAGGACACACAAGAGCTTAACGTTATGATTTTCAGAAAAAGAACAGTGAAAAGAACCCAACAAGAAGAAAGCAATGGTAGCCACATGGAGTAATGAAGATGTAGAAGAAGAAGAAAAAGACAACGATAATGATAACCAATGCTTCATGGCTCTTGGAGAAAATGATGAGGTAAATTCACTTGATGACTCTCCTTCTTATGAAGAATTAGATGAAACTATTGATGAATTGTTAGAAGATTTAAAAAGAGTCATGAAATCATGTAAATAACTTGAGCATAAAAAGTTGGAACTAGGAATTGAGTTTGAAAATTTAATAATGAAAATAGGTCTCTTCAACAGAAATTTGTTATCTAAGAAGTGAAATTGATATATTTAAAAATGAAGTAGTAAAAGGCATGCTTGATGAAATAGATATCTTAAGAAGAAAAAATGAAGGATTACAAAGAGATTTAGACAAGTATGTTAGAAGAACAGATACATTAGAGGCTATATTAGAATGTCAAAAGAATATTCATGATAAAAAAGGAATTGGTTACTAACAAATTGTAATATGAAGGGATATAATAATGCTCACATTAAAATGAATATCTCTAACATGAATCCTTCCTCTATGAGATGTAATTTATGTTGCGGATTTGGTCTTACTACCCATAATTGCTTGATAAAAAGAAACAAAAATATTTCAAAGCTTGTATGGGTACCAAAAGGTACAACCATAGCAAGCACAAGCCCAGCTAACCTCAAAAGACCTAAATTACATTGGGTACCTAAAATTGCTTTATTTTTTTGCAGGAGTGTTTAAAGAGTAGCAACAAGGAACCAAAATGATACTTGGACAATGGCTGCTCAAGACATATGATTAGAAATTCATCAAAATTCATGTCTATACAAGAAGTTGATGGTGGTAAGGTCACCTTTGGTGACAATGGTAAACGGAAGATTATTGGTACAGGAAAAGTTAGATTAAATGAATTTTGGTATATTTGATGATGTGATATTTGTTGATGGTCTTAAGCATAATCTGATAAGTATAAGTTAGCTATGTGATAATGGTTACAAAGTCACATTTGAAACTAAGTATTGTTCTGTCCACAATAATATAAATAACAAGACAGTCTTAATTGGTCATAGGCATAAAAATGTGTACATTCTTGA